>CAESWR010002585.1:3415-28811 GCA_903171835.1 Mullus surmuletus | reverse complement strand
AGAGAAATGTTATCGCTTCTCTATTTGTTAATCAAAAATGTAATGTAATACTCCAGTACAGAGACAAAGATATGAAAATTAGTCTGGTAGGCTGAAACCCAATAAAGAAACAAAGGTACGGGGGCATTTTATTTCATAATAAAACTAATTGTTTACAGAAAAAAGATGATAGTTCCAAGCTAAGTATGCCATGAATTTCATTCCCTTTGGAGAGAATGAAAGGCCAGATTTCCTCAGCTCACTTTTGGTGGTTGAGACCTAGACAGACTGATGTCCTGTTAAGACGGACCCTTCTGAAACACGAAGGCCAAAATCAAAGTGATGGTTCAGGATGCCCATGGAGAGGTCAAGTCTCGCGTAATGAAAACAGTTCAAAGAGAGTCAGAAAAATGAAGTCACCTCGGGTCAAACCTCATTCCTTCAATGCTTCGAACGAAGGCGGGTAAACTATTCTCCAGAGGGAATCGGTCGTCACACAGCAAGAACATCCATAGCCAGAAGGTCAGAGGGCCAACCTCTTGAAGGGTCGATTGTGTTAATGGTGATACATCCCAAAAAGTCTCAGAAAAAGAATGATAAGAGGATCAATTTGAGGCCCATATACAGTCTTCATTAGCCAAAGCATTTGAAAAAGGTTGAGCAGAAATTATTTTTCAATTTAGTTTGGCAGACAAAACATTCCATGGAATTTGCACATGGATGGGAAAGCAATGATCTGGGTCTGGGAAAAGCAATTAAAAACAAAACACAACAACTTCAGACTGCCAGAAAGTGACATTGACCGGTGGACCTTCACAACAGGAATCTTGTTGTTGCTTCACGTGAAGCTGTCCGAGATGGATGTATTCAAAATACGAGACCACCAACGTCCACAAGCATCCCCTGTGTTTTCTTTACACTGACGGACAGGTTGTGTACTTTGCATTGGGCATCCAGTGTGTCTGCTTCCTGCCTCGACTCATTCCTTTTAGTGACGACTTCCATCCATGTCGTCATTGGCTCACAATACGGCAGAGCGGTCAAAGGTCAGTGTACGGAATACTTTGGGGGACAAGCATTGAGGACCACTAGGGATTTGAATTCTAAACATCAGGAATCTATTTTAGTCAATGCAGAGCAGTTTTCAAGATGCATACTGCTGGGCCTCTTCTATGAATGAAGGTCTTTGCTGACCAATAAAAGTGGAGTTCCAGCCCGGTTTCTGCGTTGCAGAAAGTAGTTCCGTCTCGTTGCTGGGGTCACACGGATAAAGGGTTTTGCTCCAAAAAACAACATGTGTTCTAAAGAGTAGTCCATTTGCATCACGAATTCTTTGCGACAAAAAAGTCTGACCTCGAAATCACCCGGTACTACTTTCCCTCCGTTTGTATCACTGTGCCCACCTTTGAGAGAGCATGTAAACGCCATGACACAGCTGATGATGGTGCAGTGATACACCGGGCTGGAACTCTGCTCATGGGACGCAATGGGGGAAAAGTCACTGCTGATGAACGACACTGATTGTGAGGATCATATACAACTTCATCTAAGAAATCTGAACTACCCCTTTAAGGTACAGTTCAACTCTTTGGGAAGGGGACAGTGATAGCCATCTAAAGGCATGCTGGGACAATCACCTGGGGAAGCCTGGGAGGTGTTAGAGACGTCCGTCTGTCAGCACTGAGAGCTGGTGTGTACAATCCCGATGGACCTGACCTGGGCTGTTGTGAGAGCCTGAAGCCTTGTGTGGGTTTATTTTCGGCATGTTCCTCCTCATGTCTTCATCCGTCACTCCTCGGCTGCACGGAAATATTTTCTTTGTTCATTAAGTCTTTGACAAAGTTGCATGCACTCCACGGTATTGCTATGGTGTCAATGGAATGCGTTATTTGTGGATTTTCCATGTTTGAGTAGTCATGGTTATAGATTTTTTTTGGCATGCAGCATTTCCAATTTGTTCTTTCTGACACATTAGATATCATAGGGTCGATGTCAGAGTTCCCACGCATTGAAGCGACATTGGGAACTTAGATCAAGCTGTTTGATTATACAAACTGCTAAATGTACCACTCAAATGTCCCAAAAGTTGTATTAATTGCTATGCTGAGGATACACAACACTATCTAATGTAAGCAGCAGGGGAACTAACAAGAAGAGGTCGCAAAGGGCAGCGAATCTACAAGCCTGGACAAAGTCAATACAGACGATTTGACAAACAGTTCCCGGAGAGTGTGTGTTATTGAGGTTTAACTCGAGTGGCCTCCATCTGATACAACTCTAACGTCAGGTACCGTAAATTGTAAATGTAACATTGGTGAATGGTGTTTGTAGTTTGGAAACTCTTTCTTGATTGATTTCACAGCTCGGGCCATGTGTTAAGTGCAGATAGATATCTTCCCGTGTTTCGAGTTTCCAACTTCGGGCCAAACGCACAACAGGAGGGTTCAGAGCCAAAGCTTGGCTGTCAAAACAAAGACAAATGTGCTTTTAGAGCTTCTTTTACCTCATCCATTTAGCAAGATGGATGTTTTTAAACATTAGACATGGGAAGAAAAGACTTGTATTCAGGAGATGGAAGTGATGACTTTTGAATAATTTCTGGGAGAGCAATGATCCATTTGCAGAGTACAACTGCTTTAGCTCCAAACAGACACAAACTGTAAATTAACATAATGTTTTGTGCCACATTTTCTCTTTCATAGCTGGTTTTCTTTGCACCACCAAAAATATGTTTGGCTCCCACACACCTTTAGCAATTCATAGTCTCACAAAAGTTGCACCTGGAAATGGACGTTTTGTGCCACACATGGAAAAACAGGCGTTGTTGTAATTCAGATGGGCTTCTGGGCTCAAAAACCAAAATCTGTCAAGCCTCATCATCTTTACGAATCTGCAGAGTCCAAACAACTCCGTCATAGTGAAGTTGCTCACATTCGACGGGGCCGATGTTGAATTTTTCACATTTGCATCATTGGGTTTCGGTTTAAGCTTCTCACTCCATTTGAAAGGCAAAGAGAATGACAGAGATTGAAAATGACAATGTGCCAGTAAGGTTGGCCTGTAACTGGGGGAAAGTTTGGTTTTGGACTTTCCATTCATCCAATCCAGTCAGTCCATTCAAACAAAGCTGGTTTCAAGAAAATACTCTCTTGAACTCTTCTTCTATTTCCATATTTCAATGCACAAACTTGTCTCAGTAACGGATAGTGGAAGGGAAATATTTTTTTCTATGGCAGCAGGTGCATTACTGAGGGCACAACCCAGACATAAACCTAATGTTACTATGGTAACCTCCACCTCCAGATTATGTTTCCCCGCTGAATTTCATGGTGGAGTGGATGGGAGGAATGGGCCAAGGCAGAGCCCATTAGATTTTGGGGCAAAGAAAAAGCTGCACTTTGTTTACTTTGGTGCTGGTGGATGTTTGTGCTCTCAAAGTGCCCTCCAGTCAGCGGAATTACGCAACTATTCAGTTGATTTTTATTAAACGTGTCGGACGACTCAAACAGGGACAAAGAAATGAGCTATTAATTCTTTTTAGTCGAACTGGACATTTCCATTAATTTTTCCAGGAATATTACACAGGCTTTGGCAGAGGTATGATTCTCACGGAGTGCTTTTAGTTATTTATGTCATTTTTCAATTAATGAATTTCTGGTTCTTACAGCATTGAAAGGTGTGAAACTTGGAGAATGCAGTCCAGAGACTTTTCATTTTCATTCACCTCCTAAAATCATTGCCAAGGATTTTCAACTCGCAGCTTGTCACTAGAAATCCGTTCACACGCTGAGCCAAAATCTTACCTCTGATGGTGTGCGCCTCTCCGCTCAACCCCTCTTATATACATATGCATTGCACGCTTGCAGTGTATTACGTCAAACCCGCCCCATCTGGATGTTACAAGCCACACAGGAAACGGGCCAGTGCAGGTCAGCGGCATGAAACGACTCTGCGGAGGCGCAACAAATGCTCCATCACCGGCCTTTGCCACCTTCAACATCTGCTTTGGCACATGAGAAAATACACACAACGCATTTCAATCTTGACAGGTGTAATAAAGAAATGATATAGCTACATTTAAATTTGCAGTTTCTCTGTGGATTTATAGGGCCCTTGCAGCAGTAACTGTGCGGAAAAGATAACATCGTTAAAACATACAGAGCGCATAGGAACAAAGTAGTGGAAGTGGCCAACATTTGCTAACACAGCATACGGCATTGCGCTTAAGTGACCGGCCTCCCCCACTTTGAGCTTTTACTGCTCTGCTGATGATGCTTAAGTCAGGGAGATGAAAGGTTATGACTGTGCTGGCAGTTTTGGTATTTCTAAAGTACAAATCGTTGCACGTTGAGGTTATGCCGGGTATGTTTATGCGCTCAACTTCTTCGAATTTCTGTCGTCGAATGTCTTTCAGTAAGTGATTCCTCGCGGTCCAATCCATAGAGAAATTCACATGAAGGCCATCGGAGACAAACGGAATTTGTTGCCAACTTGTATGACACATGCTGGATGAATTTTCTGTGGTGTTCTCTTAAGACACCTACAGGTTTTGGTTTATAGCTACGAAGCAGGCAGAGTGGGATTCACACAGAATATCATATGAGTCGAATGGGAAGATCAGCAAGTCGTTTTTTCCAGAGTGGGCTGCTGAAATATTATGAGTATGAACCAAATGTTGACCAGAGGAAACAGTTGAGGGATGGCAGCCAAGTGAAAGCGAACTCTATAATTTAGTTTCAGTGGTGATGGAGAGTCTTGTATAAATGCAGAATTCAGCAACTCTCATGTTCCTCTTTATCTTAAAGGCCAAATGAAATTAAGAGTTCTCCAAAGAATAAGGGTCCACTTTGCTTCTTTACCTGGAGAGGTGCGATAGGAGTTTGTTGGCTTTGGTTCTGAAGGGTTTATAGGCAAGGGGAAGTTTCAAATACAGCTGTTGTGGAAATGTTCAGGTTGACCTTTGCAAAGGTGGTTAATACCTGCTGGCTTAAAGAGGTGCATAAATGTGTGTGAAAGCAGTCTGCTGTTATGTCAAACTCTTGAACTACTTTTGGCTGTGTGACCATTTGCCCATGAATACTGTTTTCCTGTTGTGCACCACAGCTAATAGCCCACTATTTTACTATATGCAACTGAAACCATCATATATTCCTACAAATATTTCCGGATCTACCACTGGAGACGTAATGACCTCTGTCTTGGCCACATAGTCCACCCAGTCTCATTATATTTACCCAGGTAATTTAAGTCTAATCCTGTTTGAAGACAAGTAAAGATGTTAATTTGCCTTCTGTTGTTTGTTTTCTTGAAACGTGTAAGTGAAAGAGGGTCATGTAGGGAAGCTAGAGACAAAAAAAAATCCCTGCCTAAATGCAACCAAAAGTCTCCCAGAGGTAAAATATGTCAGAGGCGAGGTGAGAGCGCGACAGACGTTGCCAGATGGGCTTTGAGCCCACCATCCATCTGACCAACCAACACTTAACTAAATATATTTTCAGTGATTTCATGGTTGTTTCTTGGAGACACAATGGAACAAGCTGGATTTCCTCCTAAAGAGCCAAATCCAATGGTCGTGTTTCTCTCCAGTCATGCTACACGGCTCTCAAGGCATGGAAAGTCATGGCAATTTGAATTAGCAAACGGTGCTTGGTAGTGTAGCTCACACACGAACCAACCAGGTAGTCTTAGCTGAGCAGACAGGCATTCTAAACAGAAATTTAGTTTAATCACCGTCAAGGTTCTACAGTAAACTGATGTAAATAGGGTATTTAGTGATTCACTCATTTATTATGCTAAGGGATATACAGAGGAAAAAGTTTAATGTGCCCTTAAGTTTCTTTGCTTTATCTGGCTCTGTGACCTCGGACATGAGCTCCTTTTGTTAAACAAGGTCTTCAAAGGATAAATGGAATCAGTCCCAAATGTTTAGAACCCTTCTCATGAGGTCAGTGTAACTCCAAACCACCTCTCTCCTCCTATGCTCCTCCGCTGCTCTCCCACTCAGCTGTGGCAAGTTCTGAGCCTCTCTCATGGTCCTCCAAATGTGGATGAAAATCACACAAGCAAAACTCCAACCAATTACTCTCAATCAGGAATTAAAGGTCACGGTTGATTCATGATGTCATCTGTTCTTCATGGCTCACTAACCGTTTGTGTTTCAATGATCAAGAAGGTGTTTTTCTATTTCCCCTTAATATTCAGGCTCTGGAGGTGCAGCGCTGTGTGTGGGCCCGAGTGGGGTGAGATCACAGCTCCAAAGACCCTAATCTTCAAGGTTGGAACACTTCATCATTGAGTACGTACCACTTCAGAGGTGGCTGAAGTTGCTTCCAGTGATGCCTTTCATTACGCCTTTGCAATTCTCTGGTTTAATCAAAGACCTGCCTCTCCAGTCTTAAATGTGGCTGTGATAATATCATCCTACCGTACATGGTTTATTTAGGTGAAAGTGACCCAAAGACACGTTTACATGTTATCAAATATCCATCACCAGTTATATGTTGGCAGCCTGACAAAAATGTAACAGGTTGCCAAAATGATAATCTTGATTTATCTTGAATTTCGTCATTAATGGGTACGGTGTAGTTTCAATGCAAAAGTCACAAAATACCACTGTACACTGTGTGTTCACTGTTTTCTTATGGTTTTGTAGAAGTGCAAGGCTGTACAACCTGTTACTATAAACAAATGAGAAGATAATTGTCAACCGTCTCAATTAACATCCATTTTTCTCTTGTAATGGGTTTTAAAAGCGATACCTGAGTTTACAGCGTCTTGTCTTTACCTCAGCTTACCTTCAGGGTGTTTAAGAATTCCATTATCTCACTTTCCAGCTCCTGACAGACAGCTGTAGTAGCGCTGCACTACTGACCTGTGACCCTCCACCAGGAATCCACTAATGGGCTGCCAATGCTCATCAATCTCCATCATCAAGACGAATTGAGCCATGTCACCAGACCAGGAGAGCTCCTTCAGCAGACAGGATTACTTTAAAAGGGTTTACCAGGAGTTTATTTGGACACTCTGAAGCAATGAAACCGCAGTGGGCACACTGACACTGGAAACGACCTAAGTCATGCTAATTACTTTCGCCAATGCTTGGGATCATTCTTCTCCTACGAAACACAATCATTTATCACAGCTGAATATGTTCAGCTGTCACGCAAAGCACACTCCCTGGATTTATGGTGAAAACAGAAACAAACTGTGGGATGAAGACTTTCTCTGCGAGACTCTGTGTCCGCTAAGGAGCGCACAAACCAATAAAAGTAAGCGTGTCCCACTAATCTTCCCATGAAGTGAATGTGCTCCTTTCTCCGGCTCTACTTCCTCGCTCTGCCTCATCTAAAGAATCAGTGAATCAGCCGTGTTTTGACACTTAATGGTGCTTGACCTCCGGCCTCTGGTACCGGGCCTGGTGTTGGAGTGTTTAGTCTCCATGAGGCCAGATTAACCGGTAAAGTCAGTCAAGACCAGGAGAGGCTGCAGCTTCCACACAGAAGGTCTTTATACCTGAGAGACGGTGATTACAGAGGTAATCTGCTGCTATGGTGGTCCTGCTCCGAGACACGCATGGACACACACACACAAAGTTGCATCAGTAATCCGTTACGCGGCCTCCCCGAGGATGTCGGTGAGCAAAACAGAGACAGAGCTGATAGAAACTAAACAAGACACTTCACACCAAAGAGGAATGCCAGATTAGAGATTCTGTCAAGATAGCATGAGTGAAGACCGCAGCTAGCAGAACTTTGAGGCTGAACTTTATAAGGTGGGCTGGTGCTTAGATCTAAATTCCACATGTCAGTGCTAACATGATCACAGTGGCCGCCGAGCCTGTTGAAATTTTAACCTGCTAAAATTCAGCAGAGTCATGGATCGCAAATTTCTGGAAACCAAGAGTGGAAATTTGGAGATATTTTTGTCTAGACTGCAGCAGTGATGAACAGAATGACGGGAAGGCCAACGTTGCCACCTTTTGAGACACACCAGGGGACAATATTGTACAAATATGGCTCATTTGTGTAACAGTCTATAAAGCAGGCCTTTTCTCAGCCTGGATCAAAAATCTGTCATAAAAACTGTTGAAAGCCTCTTCCCGGACCGCTAACCGACCCCCAGATGCACATTTCCGAGAGGCCCAACTCCCGACCCCGGGAGCAGGGGGTGGCAGATCCTGCTCTGTTGTGACTGTTAGACTGCGGGAGTGTATAAAAATGACTTCACCAGCCATCTCAGTGTGAGAGGACGAGAAGTATGCAAAGAATATTTTCCACATATTTCTTTGGTGGATGGCGAAATTGGTTGTGTAACAAGTTATTTGCATTGCGGAGCTTCGGAGCTTCCAAGTATTTTAAAGGCACCCGAGGTAAGTGTGTACTGGGCTTTCACAGCTAAGCAGGAGCCCTAGATAGTGATATAAATGAAGCATCACTGAATCATGTGAATGTGCAGGAGGAAGAACGTCTGAGCAGGTCTATAAAATCTGTAACATTTCAAAATAGAAATAGAAATTTTCTGACATGATTTCAAGAGCTTACCAAATGCACAATAATTCAGATGCACTTTGCTAATTGCACTAATCAACTCTGGTTATCATGCGATTGGCCCATTCATATCCCTGCTGCAATCACTGCAACTCGCTATTGACTCGGGTGGTCTTTCTCATATCAGTCACACTGAAGTCAAAATAAACCCCATCGCACGTTGTAACCACCTGAATCAAGATTATGTATTGTGAGACAGACAGCAGCCTCTGATTGTAACAGTCAGACTGAAAGGTCTATTGCTTTAATATCTATTAGTCAGTGCTCAGGGAGTGCTGCTGTCAGATAGTTGGAGCCTTGGACCCCGTAAACCCACTTGAGGAGAAACAGATTCCAACAGAGGTGTGTGTGAGAGAGAGCGTTTACAGTATAGGCGAGGAGAGGAAGCCGTTCCACCTCTGTCTGCTCGGATCACAGTCAGACCCACTCAAGGTGAACCTTGAACCGGTTTCAACAGCTCAGAGCAGCTGGCCATCTGATGAGCTGTCCAACCAAACACCAGCTGAAAAAGCGAACCGCAACCTCCAGGTTTTGTTCAGATTTTAGACCATCCAAGAGTAATTCAACATAATATGCACCTGTTTGAATGATGCGTCCTTGAGATTTTGATTCTTGTAAGGCATCAAAGTCATCTGACAAATTGCTTTTGTAGGCCTGTTTGAGGACGTGCTGGTTTTTAGGGTTTACTTATGTAAGGGCCACAGGTGGAAACAAAATCTAGTACAGTAGAGGTCATCGTAGATCTGAAGAACCAAGACAAGCCCTCATGGCCTTGTCAGTTCTAGTGCTGGAAGGATAATGGGTGTTGCTGCTATGGTTCATGTGGGCTTTCATGAATAGAAATTGCCTATCAGGAAAATACCCTGAATAGAGGGAAATACTGACTGACATGCTGTTGTAACTTACAAGTATCATCCACATCCTTTTGGCCCGCTGCTTTGCGATGCATTGGGAAATAAGCTGGAACAATTTCACAGCTTAACAGGCACAAAATGATGTATGTGAATGTGTCTCACCTTGATCTTCTGAATATAAGGCTGTACTGCTGGCAGGCGAGGCCCACGGTGGGGGTGTAAATGATGGGCATAAACCTCTCGATGTCGGACATTAGCACGCGATAGAACAGCTTCTCGTTGCGGTCCTGGAGCCCCATCAGAAACACATATCTGTGGATGACAGCGAGGAGCAGGGAGGAAAACACCACATGTTAAACTTTAAGGTCTCGGGGACTCTTACCTGTTGAACTTTGGGGCTTATTAAAGTCAGATGTTAAATTCCTTTCATCAGTGAGATGTACCAGGGAACAAGAACATGTAGATGGTGGTGGGCATGCACTACTTTCCAATAACTGCTTACAAAGATATATTTTTGCCCAAAATGACTGGAAAAAATTTCACCATCATTCACCATCTCATCCTACACAAGCTCTTTGTTCTTAAATTGTAGTTTAACTAGGAGCTGAAAGTTTACATATGACCCAAATTAAGGAGAACAAGCCAGAAAGGGTTATTCCTAATCAGAGAAGTTTCCATAAAGCCAAGAGCACAAGGTGCCTCTTGTTCGGGAGGATACAAAACCCGCCTGCACGCCCTCTTTGCTATAGGTTAGACTGCAGCAGCTGCACAATACACGGTGGTGACAGCTGTGCTTAAAGAGAAATGTTGAAATCGGTGAACCAAATTAGTGTCTGCCTCATGCAGTATATCACATAAGGGGTGTGTGTGTGTATGTGGTAGTGTATGGATGCTGTAGGTTCAATTAACTGATTATCTGCTATACTGTAAAGTATATGTTCTAGTTGTTCTCAAGGTCCAATAATTAGCATTTGTAGAGCTTCCAATAATCACAATCTCATTCCATCTAAAAGGTTAAACAGCTGCTGGACCTCGTGTCATTTTTTCACCACCATCACAGAGTTTAATCATGGATTCCTTTTTTTGTTAACCACACATTAGATTCACCAATTTCCCTTCCTGCAGCACACTCCACTTTATAGGTTTTCAGGCACATGTCATCGAGACATAACCCCACATAGACTTAGAACACATAGAGACCATGGGGATGTGGCTGCAGAGATGGATACTATCTGGCTTATGTTACCTGGCGAGATGCCAGGACATCCCAGCTGAGGTTGAATGGGTTCACTGATGATGTGCCAACTGCACAGCAAACACAATGATGTTGTTGATGTCAGTGATTGTCGTCAGCTCATTTTAAGAGTGAGATTTATTTTTCTAATTGATGATCTAGTCTTTTTCATTTCCAACTCAGCACATATCCCCATAAAATCCTGACATCTTACTGTAGCGTGACCATGACTGAATGTTTAACATTTGTTCTCCTCGTCTAAGCCTTGAACACTGGCCACACCTCGGAAACGGGGTTATACACACTGATTAAGCGTAGTCCTTGCTGGCGAACGGAGAGAAGTCAGTCGTCTGCGGCGGCCAGGAACACAATCTTAATCCACTGTAGGATGAGTGATCAGCCAGATCTGCTCTGTCTGACTCATCTTGTTTGTTTTACAATAACTTCATTAAAAATGAGTTGCTTCAGCTGCAGTATATTCTGTCATATTCTGTAATTTTGTCAGTTGTAACATCCTTTGCGCATCCACTTCCTCTGTTGATGACACAGTCGCAGTAGGTACTAAAGTCACTCTACCATCCCAGATCATAAAACATAACAAACTTGCAAACTTTAGTGTTTTTGTTGTTTCGCAATAATTCAAAACCAAATTTCCTCTGAAAGGGAAAAAATTGGGGGTAGAGATTAAAATATACGAGTAAGAAATTAGAGTTTAGAGTGATGGTCGTAAAACATGAATGACATGATCCAGCAGTAAATACCAAAGGAGGACTCGGGTTTGGGAAGCAGACTGTATGTAAACACTGCAGGCTTGAGCAATAGCAGGCAAATAGGGGCCTTTTAATACGCTGCAGGAAGGCCCAGAATTGGAAAGTCCCAGAGACAGATTGTCAGTGACATTGATAGGGCATGGGAATAAAAATGACAAGCTCATAATGTCTGTTTTTAGATGCTGAGTTTGTTGCTATGGAAAAAAAAAAAAGTTGACAGTCGATGCTAAATCCTTTCTCGTGAGCAAATCACTCACCCCCGACATTGGAAACGACAGCCGATGGAAAGCTGGGCTGAGGGATGACGTGCGCAATTAGAGTCAATTTCACAGACAGATAATATTAAGTGTTCGTTTTCGTAATTTAAAACAGAGGATTCGCCGTCACTTCCACTCCACTTTCAAACATGACGGATGGTGCCTTGACAACCAAACAACCCCGGCTGAGAGGTTTGCATGTGGCCCATTCCTTCCTCCCGCAGCGCTACGAGCTACTAATGAAGCATGCAAAACAAGTTTTCATTAGGTTGCTGAGGAGGTTATAAAAACACTCAGAACAGGGAGAAGACGGAGAGGTGGAGGGGGGGGGCACTGCTCACGAAAATATATAGTGTTGGGAGATGGATGGAGATCTCAGAGGGCTTTTTGCTAATCTGCCTCTCGTGTCTTGAGGGCTTCCAGATGTACGATCCTTCACGAGGAGAAGTGGATTCCAACTGGAAGGGGCTCCTAGTAAGATGGCGTACAGCAGTCCGTCATGGCGGCTACGCCATGAACGAGTTTCTTTGTCCGTGCTTGGATGGGAGCCTCACCTGTCCAGGTCGTCTCTCTTCATGTCGTAGTTTTTAAGCACTCTGAGGAGCTGGACGTCCTGGCTGATGAAGCAGGGAGGAAGCAGGCCGTGGATCCCCAGCTGCTGACGTTCCTCCAGAGAGAACGCCATCCCCTACGAACACAAAAAAAACACCCCTAAGTCCTCTCAATGTGTAGCGGGAGGGTGAAGACCATGATTTACCCGATGCCTCTCGCAGAATTCTCCCAGAGTGGCAATTTAACAGCGTAATACAGTACATCGTAAAAAAAATTAGTGCCACAAGCAAAGTGGTTATTTTAAAGTACATATATTACGTGGAAGGGAGCCACTTGAGGACCTGCTGGAGGATGTGTATGGGGTCATGGCGGATTTTATTGGCCTTCTTAAAGGAATAGTTAAGATTTTTTGACATGAAGTTGTTTGAGATCCTCACTATCAATGTCATTCATCAGCAGTGACTTTTCCCCCACTGCATCCCGTAGGCAGAGTTCCGGCCCGGTTTTCGGTGCTGCAGAAAGTAGTTCCTTGTAGTTGCTGGGGTCACACGGATAAAGCATACAAAGGAGTAATTCATCTGCATCATGAATTCTTTGCAGCAAGAGAAGACGCGTCGCATTGGTCTTCTTCTGAGCATGTTAACGCTGCGATCTACTGATGATGGTGTGCGCAGTGATACGAAGGGGGGGATCTAGTGCCGGGTGATTGTGGTGGAGGTTGGACTTTTTTGCGGCCAAGAATTCGCTAAGCAAATGGATTACTCTTTTGAACCCATATCCGTGTGACCCCAGCAACTAGCCGGAACTACTTTCTGCATTGGGGGAAAAGTCACTGCTGATGTACGACCCCTTTAAGAGTTGTGTTGTTTCCATATATTAGCCAGACATCTGAAAAGGAGCCATGACTCGTGATCTTGGAATATCCAAAATGGAACAGTGATTAGGATATTGAAATTGTGCAGGCTCTTCTTTGGCACGGCGAGAGAAATCATTGAAAATGCAACGGCTCTCTCCATGATGTTGTTGCAAAAGATTATCCTCACATGAAGAGGCAGCGGTTAGCGATCGTTGCGTCATCTATTGGTTTGCAAACTCATTTTAAAGCCGCAATTTGGGATGTTTGGCCTTTGCTTTCTCGGTTTTCTGCGACCGAGCAGGACCATATGTGAAGGGGAGGGTGGGGCTGCAGTGGGGTAGGGGGATCTGATGGGTCACAGGGGTAAGAACTTGTCTATCAAAGTTGAGCCAGGCCCTGGGGGAAACCAAACTTTATGGTCTCTTTCTAAGTGGGACTGTGATTTACTAGACGAATGCTGCGTAGCACTGAAGACTTACAACTCACAATGGAGGCTTCTTTACAGCTTTTTGAGGGAGTAAATTAAGTGAGAGGTAGGGCAGTTTTCTCATTGGCTTCTACACGCAAACACCGACGAGCCTCCACATTTCCTATAATCCTTGGTATGATGTCTAAAGGAATTCAGATTAATCTGAAAGTACCGCTAACGCTTTTGGCATCTGAGGTCTCCATATCACCACCTCGACCAGAGCCAATCGAAAACAAAATTCTCTGATAATTGCAACGCTGAGATTCACGATTCTCTGTAGAAAAGTTATACAGCAGTGCAGGGAGGACACACCCTGCTGCTGAGAAAATCCATTCTCTATATGCAAACTGATCCAGGCAATATGGTCCTTAATGAAGTTGAAGAGTGTTCCCAAACATCTGGCACAGTGTCATTCGCCAAAGAGCTGTGGAATAATAGCTGAAGTATCCCATCCAGCTGTTCTTCACAGGGGCAAAAGGGCTCATCACAGACTGTCCACTGTGTTTTTCAGGCCCGATTTTTGTGGCCTTCAATGCAGGGAGGTTCAAACTTCAATCAGTGACCTGAAGGCATCTTTCTGCCCGTGACTGACAGTGTGATATACAACACAGGGCTGCAGAGTCTTGGAAGTGGAATCCACGCTCAGCAGCCAACCAGTATCAGAGAGACAGGAATGGGAACTTAAAGTAGACGTGGGATCGGTCAAAGAAATTCCTAATCTTCTTTAAGGCTGCAAAAATAGTCAACGCAAGATCAGTTACATATGTTTAAAGATCTGCTTCCATGGTGATGATAAATTGTTTGGAATTCTTTGCTTTTCTTTGCCTGTTATGGGTCTTTTTTTTTTTTTTTTAAGGAGAGGTTGGGGGAGTTTTTTGGAGCGGAAATATTTCAATGATTCTTTGACTGAACGCCAAAAAGTGCACTTGCTGGATGAGGTTTATCTCGATCAACTTGATGGATGGACGGAACATTTTCAACAAACATCCATGGTTCCCTGATGATGTATCCTGAGACATCTACTGACATCAAATTCTCTTCAAGCTTCATCATGATATTTAGGTTTTTGGTTTTTGAATTGAATGTCTAGACTGCTACTGGGTTCAATTCCATGAAATTTAGTACACATACGCCTGTTATAGATGTTTCCTTACCAGCATCATTTGTAATGCTGCTGATATTTCCATTAAGTTCTTGGTTCAATCAGTTCATATGTTTGTCCAGTGTGAATTTGAAATTGTTAGAATGCTACTAGAATACTAAAATAAGTGGTCTTGTGGTGAGCTCTGTAGGGATATTAACTTTTTAAATGACTTTTCGTAAAAAATATATTTGATTTTCTGCAAGGGAAGCAGTCCCAATAAAGGTCATGCTCGTTGCTCTCATGGTATTTATCGCCTCTTGCTTTGTTACGCTCTGAAAACTCTGCTTGACATTTAAACAGAAGAATATTTAGGAAAATGTTGGCCGATCCTTTCAACTCAAACATTCCAGACTGATGAGCGGGGCGGTCAGACGTGTCAGTGTGTTTGCTCTCTTGTCACCTGCTCGTCTATGTTCAGAGAGGCCACTGTTAGCTCATACTCCAGCACGATGTGCGACGGCAACAATACTGATCCTCCAAAGCACACGTTATGTGACTAAGGGCAAAGACCGGCTTCACTTTGATGCCGATGTGGGGATTTCCTGTGAAGGTTGTTACCTTAAAAGGCTAACATAACGGTAGTAGTGACAGTGTCAGCTTCTATAAAAGGGACAAGTTTGTACCGGTCCATATTTGAAGCGGGCACAACATTCTCCACTATTCTCTGCAAGTGAGGCGTGAGAAGGTGGGCATTTTCATTCTTTCTCCATGTTTGAAGCACCAGCAGCGACCCAGTGAAGCCTCAATGTGCCAGCTCCTGTTTCTGACTGGCGCGACTGAAAGCAAAGCCGCGCTGTAAACGTCTCCATCTTGGACCGGATCCACGGATGCTTGGCTCGGCCGTCGCGATTTACAGCCATTCCAAACCGACACCGCTTTGTGTTTATCTGGTTATGTTAAAACTGTTCTGAGGTTGTGAAAAATGTGCTTGATCACACGAGGCGCAGCGCAAAAGCGAAGTAGAAAAGCATATGACAGAGTAATAGATTTGGAAGAAAGTTTGGTGGTCTTGACGTCAGATGAACCATCAGAGCTGACCATAGACCCACTCCTAAATCCTCGCATTATCTCAAATAAAAAACAGACCGTTTCCCAAGTGTTGATTTTAGATCTAATCTAAATAATTCTTGGTGGTAATCAGCTAAAAAGAGGGAGTGAGGGGGATAAAACGAGCCCCAAATATGGCATTTCCTTTTTGGCCACAGATCTGAGAGAAATGGGGGTTTGCTTACTGTCTCCCAAAAGGGGGAGTTTCTTAACAGAACAAACACACAAAGTGGCACATCATTACTCCGCACAATTCATTTTTCTTACTCTGCAGTACTAAATGATCTGAGCACGATGGCAGAGAGGGCATCGGTTATTTCAGACACAAAAGTACGAGTCCCGATTCGTCCGACGTTCGCCCAGGCCGAGCGCACTCTGTACTTAACGGGCCTCAAATAGACAGAAAGCAGCTCTGAATTACAACCCTCCTCAATTATCAAAAAAGATTTTCTATTTTTCAGGGAGCCAGCTGTTCACATCCGAGGGCACGTTCGGAACAGCAGCTGGCCCTCAGCGCGCCGCCGCTGCTCCGCTGTCTGCTGCAGCTGACCAAGAGGGATGCATGGGAGTACGCGGGCTTAAAATACACAGCGCAAAGACGCTTAATATGAGACTATAAAATGAAACTTGTTCCTCGCAGAGATCCGAGCTTCTCTTTCATTAGCTGACATCTACTCAGGGTGGCACTTACTGGACACTGACATTTGTGTTTCTCAAACAGAAACTGCTGACACAACCCGCGTCTGGACAGTGAAACACTAAAACCAGGCAATTGCACCCACACAACTGCGTAAACGGGAGCTGCTTGCAAAACTTTCATGGATTAAACGTACAGATCTGCATGTACACCCATGCTACTCTGTAATTAGCACCCATGCACACACTTGTTTTCTCTTTTTTCCTGCTTTTCTGACATTTCCTATAACAAGATTTTCTGCAAAGTGTGCTGCCTCGACCATTGCATGCGAAAAGGCCCCTGTTTTTAATATGTCATCTCTATTGTATGCATACATGTCTAAGCACCGTTTTTATGCTGAAAATAGTGGTGGGAAGTTTTATCAACTTTGAATATAGTTTAGGATTTTAGTCCAGCGGTTCCCAAAACAAGAACAAGTTGATGCGTGATGATATGAATAATGAGCTCCGACAGAGGAAAGAAAACATGTTTCCACTGCACATTCTGTATGTTTCATTCAACATTCATCTAATAAAACCATCTGGCTGAAGTTGTTGAGATTCCATCTGTTCTTACATTTTTGCATTGCTGTTTTTCCAGCTCTTGCAGTTTGGGTCTTTTGGAGATACTTCCTGTTTTATTCTGAAATCACTACTTACTTGTGTTTGTTTGTCTTACTTGTCTCTTTATTGTCTTCATTTGTATAAATCCATCAGTCTCTGGTTGAGCTCATGTCTGCCCACCTGCTCCTTGTTATCTGTTTCTGTCTTTAGATCCTGCGTTTAGTCTAGCCTGATTTCTGTTTGTTCTTTGGTTTTTCTGCACTTCCTGTTTGGTATTTCTTTGTTTGGATAAAATAAAATACCACCTCTTGAATTTCTGCTTGCGTGCATTTCTGCATTTTGTGCTCATTTCTCTCCGCTCCGCACAACAAAATCGCCATTGTTTGCTGAGTCAGCTTCACAACAAAAGACACAAAGTCTCCTTGTTGTATCAGTCAATCAATCAATCAATCAAATCAACAGCAAACTCGGTCTAAAGAGGACAGAAAAACATTTAATGGAGAAATCGGTGATATATCAATTCCCGTCAATGCGAGAGAAAAGACCCATGAACTCAAAGCGTACGATGCATCATTAAGAATAATTGCCCTCGCAACTCAACGGGCCCTCAAAGAGCGCCAGTGTCACATGTGAAACAGATACCATCCATGGAATTGGGCCCAAAATGACCAATTAACGTGCCCAACAAAGGAGCGAGCAGCTTGGCAGTCCAGCGGGGGAAACCCTGGCCTGTAGAGTGACTTTATGATTGAAGATACGGCTGGTTGGGCCTCAGGCCGTATGGAGCAAATAGGGAATGAGGGGGGGGTTGTTGGTGGCAAGGCTTAGTGGGGCACGGTTCACAGACCCCGACTGGGTAAGCGTGGGAACCCCTGACGCCGGTTTTGGTGTGTCTTTGACTTCTGACTTGAATATTGGCTCTGTGACGCCCCCCCTTCTCGGTGTACAAAGACAGCTGCCAATGTTTTGGATTTCAAGCTTCTGAGTCTGTTTGTCAGTCAGTCAACATGTTATTGACCTTATTAAATATAGTGAGGACATTCGCTCAACTGTACGCCAGGATAAACAGTTCCATGTTACTGTTGAAAAGTTAAGAACGCTTTCAAAAGAAGAATACTTGAAGCATGAAGAGTCTCAGGACCCTTTTGCTATTTAGCTTGGTTTGAAATGAGCAGAAATTAAAGCATTGGAAAGTCCCCTAAAACACGCTCCAGAGATTTTAAAATCTTTTTCTTGTTCTGGAGCCCTGAGTTGACCCTGAATAAGCCGCAGACCCCAATCTGATATGGTTTTACTCAATAAGGACCCTTGTATTGATAGATATGTTGGCAGATGCATTCGGGATCTTTTTACACAAATAAAAACATAAAAATATTCATCTAAACCTCAAATAATAAAACAAAGTAATGTAATAGTAATGACATTTTTATGTTGTTACAAGCAAAGTCCGTGGGTGAATTAATAATTTATAAAAAGATTAAGTGGACCGATTTCACAGGGGCTTGTAGAAGAAGCCCTTATTTTAGAGGGGAACTACTTGAGGCCCCACACGGAGCCCTGAGGTTTCCCAAACACCACGTTGTAAACTTTCACTCATATAAAGGTATATTCAGGATATTTGCGGCTCCTTTTTAATTCCATTAAAAGTCCCCGGTTGCCTTTCAAGTGGGAAGCGTGAACCTTAACAAGCCGACATGGATAGTTTCCTTCTATCTTTATCAGCGCTTTTTATCAATGAAAAATAAAGCTCGCCAATGTTGTGCTTGAGCGTTTCTTTTTTTTCTTTCAAATTTTAATCGTCTTAACTACAGTGTGGTTACAAACGCCCACACATCTACAGTCGAAAAAAGCGCACAGAGTCATGTTTACACACACCAACCATCCCTCCCTATGTTTGTTTGTCTGAGCACTGGTTTTCAAATAATGCGCTGCTGTGACTGCTCGCTCCCTCTCCCCGGACTGGGCTGGGCAGAAAGCTTCCACATGTCCCCCCGGCCACATCTGAGGCGCCCGCACCCTGTGCCAACACATGTGACGCCCGCAGCTCCATGTTCCAGAAGCTGCGGTAGCCACCCAAACCTGTAATCTCCCGCTGGGCAGTGCCACCCCTCAACCCCGGGCGGCTGCCATGCCCACCCCAAAAACCCTCGGCGCAGAGGAAACAGCTAATTAGCTCAGCAGATGGCCAAACAAGAAAGATGAAAGTACAAGTGCCTTCAAACTGATAAAATGCCTTTCTGTGCTTCCCAGCGAGTTCAAAGAGCAGGTTTGTTGTAACTTTTCCAGCGCTAAGGTTTAGAAACTTAAACATTCCGCTACCTCAATCTTTTAATTTCCATCTACCGCAACCGCACTGAGCTCAGTCTAAAAGCAGGCCTGTTCACGGCGGAGACACTCCCTTCACTACACGTCCCCCCTAAACTGGAAAGAGTTAAATTCCTTAATGTCACTGTTTGGTTTACTTCACCCAAAGGAGTAGGGCTCCTTATCACAGTATTCTCACACACTTCTCGCTTGGTATGGTTTCTCATATTTCACTTTCTGTGTGAAAATCCTTCACTTCATCTCGAGCAATTTCCGCCAGCATCCCGTCCGGTACAAACAAGACAGAAATGTCATTGAACCCTGAGAAAACAATGAGATGAGGTCACAGAGTCTAATATTAAAGGGCCATTGCACTTTTGGGATTGTGCTGTAGTTATGGGATTTTGTTCTTTTATGCAGTCTGGTAATTATATGAGACACACCAAATAAAAATGCAAAACATCTTATTTTGAAATGATTATATTCAACGGTTTAGACAATTGCAGATCACAGATTAGATTGAAGTTAGCTTTAAGTGGCAATAAATGAAAGCAAAAATCTTTTTTTTTTTTTACTTTTCCCTCCTCTTTAAACACATAGAAGTACCCTGACTCACTATGAGTCTAAGTAAATGGCTTCAATAGTAATCTCGCCAATGTGCTGACAATGAAAAACTCAAACCCTCAAAAGACGCTTTTCCAATTTCCTGATGGAAAAAAAAACTTTAAAATGATGCAATTGCACACAAAGCCTCGACTTATTCAGCTTGTGAGATTCCCAGATAAGAGGAGGAGGCTCGTCTACCCCTCAAAACGCACAAATCCTACTTCCAAATAATAAAAAAAAAAAATCCCTCAAAAGAGTTGTATGTCGCCTCACAACGCCTTTTCTTTTCTTGTGCGTGCTTCAATGGAGATGCCCTCTGCACTGGGAGAAACAAACCCTATTGAGGGAGACCTGAGCCCTAACACGATAGGGAAGCCTTTCCCCATTGTAGCCCCTCTCAAACCACAGTCGCAGATCAGACACGGAGACAAAAGCCTGCAGGCCTTCAACAGGGAGAGGGCTCAAATGTTTGGCAGCGAGATACGGCCTGGCAGAGATGTGTGTGGCCACAGAGCACTTCTCTATTCATGGCTGTGTGGGAGAGGGAGTGCTGTCTTTTCATAAGTCGAAGGGGGGGCCGGAGCACCACAAGAGATGGCCTTCTTGTATGACTTGTTTATCAGTAAAACCACTTGCTGAAAGTGATGTACACCGATAGCCATCTTAACCTCACTTCCCCCGCTATTGTATTCGCATTGCATTAGGGCCCGCTGAAGCTTTTTTTTTTTTCCCTCTTGAACTCATAATTCAGGTCAAGACAACTCTATTCATGAAGCATCTACAATCTGAACAGAGGATATTGTAGAGAATATTACACTAAATGTGGACAAAGTGAACAATGAAAAGCAATGAAGGGAATTAAAAGGTGTGAACAGATGTCTTTAATTAATGTTCCAAAGGCAGGGAATTGATTCTGCTGGTGAGAGTTGCAAGTTACAGCTGAGAGCGTAAAATATGAAATATCAAATAATACGTCTCAAAGCACGCATAAAATCGTTGATATGTCGCTGTTGTCAAGTTGAATCTGAGATGTGTACTGAGTTACGAAAAGATTTTTCTTCTGTTATTTCACCACTTGGATAGCAGAAAGCGTGAAAATCTTGGCATGGAATTTTTTAAAAGGTCTTCGGAGGCTGCCAAGACAAAAGTTGATTTTGAAAAGGCCTGAAATGAGGCAGCGGGAGGCTAAACATCGTGCAATATTCAAACCGACTGTGAGAAAATCAACAACGCGGGTTGGAGTTCGCCCACGTTCGCCACGCCGCAGATGAGCGTATCTGGACCGGCTTCTGCGAGTGATGTCAGAGCTCCTCAGACCGGAGGACCTCTCTGCAGCTGACCAAACAGGGAGCTGGAGGAGGAGGAGGACGGGGGGGTGGGGGGGGGGTTAGAAGTCGCTCCCATAAACACTTCCATCAGCGCCATCTACTCTACACCGTTATTACTGCCACGTAGACGGGCCGCGCCGCAGCCGGGCCTGCAGGCTGCGTGCAAGAGCATCTGAGTTATTCACAGCAACAGCGAGTATCAGCAAAAAAGGATGCAAAAAAAGGCTCAGGACAGGACAAGAATATGGATTTACCCTGAGAGGAAAGACACTTTTTCCCTTCTTCCCTCAGGCATGCCCACGCAAACATTTTTTTCACTAATCCTGAATCCGATACCCCAGACATGCTAAGTAAGCCCGTTTGGAAACTAAAAGCTCACGCTGGGGAGTAAATATCGCGAGTCAGCACGATGCGAATGAGAAGCGTGCTATCGCAGGAAGCCTCCCGATGAGTTCACTGGTTTGGCCGCCGGTGACCCGCGCTGGGAGGAGGCCCAGGCCAACAGCTGGAGGAAAGACTGACTCACCCGTCTCCCCGTCTCGCTCCCCGCTGCGGCATTCGTAAACAAACACGAGTACATGCATGCACGCGTGTACAGACACACACGTTACAGCGTTGTCGATGCACATCTGACTCGGGTCCTCATAACACACACGGCCGCGTGCTTATGAATGCAGACGTGCAAAGTACACACGAGCAGAAGAGCCGCCCCGTGACCTGAGGGAGAATGTAAATAGTCGAGCGGCGGGTCTATTTAATCAGAGGAGGGACCCCACACTCCACGACGTCCTCATTGTCCGGCAGCGCACTGCTGTTTTATCAGCAGCGGCGTGTGTGTCTAGACGCTGTGAAAACAGCTGGTGGGGGTAAGGGAGTGGATCGCCCAGCGGAATGACAGATTCATCCCATCGTTATCACAGTTGGGATTAGACGAGAGTCCAAAGATGAGAGAAACCACGGGGGGACCAACACAAAAAGAGGGAAACGGAGGAGAGAAAGTGGGTGGGTGGGGGGGGGGTCCGCTTTTTCAAGGTCATCTGCCGGCCTCTGGCGGGTGGGGTGACCGGCTCGCTGGTCCCTGACTGGTCGCTCTGGTTTCCCCCGGCCGCTTTTAGGTTGCAATCAGGCGGTTATATAACAGCAAAACCGCTCAGCGCAGCCCGGCGATGGTGCTGCCACGTAGAGAGGAGGAAGTCGGGAGAGAGAGACCGAGCAGCGCCAGAGAGTCAACCAGAGGCGTGCGGTCTGAGCAGCGAGCGGAGGGATCGTAAACAGCTGCACCAGGCATGATTGTTTCGGTAAAAATACACCAGATTTACTAGTTAGGCTTCGAGAGCTGAGAGTCACACGGAGAGGAGCATCCCACAGCATCATCGCAGGCAGATCTGCAGCTTCTGCCAGCGCGGCGGCGAGAGGCGCGCAGATCAGGAAAAAACATCACCGCAGCGCCTCTTCCTCTTTAATTAGGGCAGTAAAGGAGGTGTGACAGCGTGTGTATGTGTGTGTGATTGACTGTGTTTACATGCAGTCAATATTCGGGTTAAGGTACATATTCCAGTTACTCAAACAACAAAAATGTGGCGTAGTGTGTTTGCATTTGGCCATGTTTACATGTAGTTCCTGTACTAAAAAGACCAAGATTCCTTGCGAATAGAGCATGTGCAGAACACAAATCCAAAATCTGTTTGATAAGGATATTCTAATCGGCGTATACATGCTCAAATATTCAAGATTCGAGATTTTTTTTAAACGGATTATTCCTGCTTACATGGCTGCACACAACAAGGTTATTGCTGACAAGAAGGGTTCCAAACTTAAAACCCGAAACATGCAATGGACGCATTTGGTTCAGGTTGTTAGTTTTGGCCTAAAAACCTCCATGCTGGTCAAACTCTCGAGGAGACGGAAGGAAAAAAGAAAGAAAGGTGTTAGCTTTCGCCCGTGCGGTTCATAGTGGTTTCTGGCGCACAGCGGAGACAGACAGCCGGCCTGCTTTGGTGATGTATGATGTGTTTTAATGTAAATGGATTACAGAGCAGGCCGACTGGGCACGGGACCAGGGACCGGGACGCCCCGAACAAATCCAGTTCAACACCATGTTAAAGCCACACGCCATACTGGGACCGGGTATGATTCCATTAGATTCCATAATAAAAGAGAATACACCAATCTCAGCAGCATCTGAAATATGTATGAAGCATAAAAATGTGCATAGTCGCAAAATAAACCCCCAAAAAAGCAAGCACATCATCTTGTTCTGATGTCGGAGGGGGTGGTGGCCCGTTTCGTGTCTGAACCCGGGGGTCCGTTGTTTTAAAATCCCTCCCGGATTAGAGTAACTGTGTACTTGTGTGTTGCTTAAAGAGATGGGGGGCGAAAATGAACGCATTCATTCATGCCAGCGTGTGCATGCATGCATGTGTGTGTTCACGCTCACTCCCTCCCGTTTGATCTGCAAAACACACAGAGACCGCGAATCCGAACGGTGGACGACTGGTTCTTGTCCAAGACAAATACCGACCCGCATGGCTTCCCCCAGAAATATATCCCCGGCCGTAAATTCTCCCCCTCGCCCCTCCATTCATCTCCTCTCTCTTAGGAACCACTTAGAAAGACAGAGAGGAGTGTGTGTGTGTGTGTGGATCCACGGCAGAGAGCACGCTCGCCGCTCGCCGTGGGATATCTCGCTATCAAACCGCGGGGGGTCTCCGGATCAGTGTCGGTGTCAATCATCCAAATTATACACCCGTATGGCGTCTTCCCCCGCAGAAAGTTCTTGGGTTTCAGCGGGTCCGATTCTGCAGCTCTGCATGGTAAACTTAAACCACATCTTTTCTGAGGAGCGACATATTGGGCCCACGCTTCACAGGAATGCATTTTCCTAATTTTTCTGGGAGGAAGTCGGACCAATCACTGCTGCCATTGTTCCAAACGGCCGCGGCGAGTCATCCTACACTGCATCAGTTCTATAGGCATCGGCGATCAAGTGGAAACAACAGAAAAGGCCCGTCTTCTGTCCCAGAGTTGGAGTCGTCCCGCTGCGGCGGCGGAGAACCCACACACGGCTTCCGGGAAGAGTGACTCAAAACCACACCACTTACTGCTCCTAACCCCAGGGTTTGCACTTTCACACAGAGAAAAGCGCAAACCGGGATAATGTGATATCTTCAATTTGTGTAATAAAGTGGAAAGGGAGGACGTGTGTCTTTATTTTGCAAGATCTGGAAGCGTCGGAAGAAACGTGCTTCGTTGTGCAAGTTTTCAGTGAGTAAAGCTGTCAGCGTACATGTTAAATGGTTGAGCATGGTGTTTTTCTACCCCGGTTGTCAACAAATCTCATAGTTTCAAGCCAACTGCAGCATTTGTTTCTCAACCCCCGCCCCCCACATGCACACACACACACACACCTCCCCGGGGCTGTGGGATGGAGCCCAAGTGCATCTGCAGAATGTAAAAATACATACACATATAGGTTTTTAGTAGACTGGGAGGAAAAAACAGCATGTGTGTATTTGTTGGAAACTCATCTGATGCATGGGTGTGTATTTCGGCAGTAGGACAGTGTGTGTGTGTTATGTGCGTGTGTGCATGTGTGTGTGTGTGTGTGTGTACTGGCTTATGTCCACATCGGGGTCACACACTCGACTTAAGAACAGTTGATTGGGGACGGCACGTGCAATTGGGGACCATGTCCCCAATTGTTAAAACGGTGTTTGGGTGAGTGGTTAGGGTTAGTTTTTGGTTAGGATAAGGTTTCCAGGCTTCTGCTATTTTCTGGTCAGGAGCTATGGTCAGTCAAAGAAAGACCTTAATTCTCGGGTTAGGGTTAGGGTTCAGAGAACGGAAGGTCGTAGAGACGTGGGGCCAAGTTCTACCCATAGGTTCTTGGGCACCCCGAGCGCACTGAGCTGGGTCCTGAGCTCCTACAACCTTGCGTTCAGGAGATACAGCCTATTTATGATTGTCTGTACTTGCGTATCTCAGCACTGGAGGCTCCTGGAGGCTCGGGACCAAGCCCAGTGGGTTCGGCAGCCATGAAAATATAGGGGGAGACGCTGGTTTGGTGCCTTTAGCACATTTGCATCTTAAGTTACGGTGAGTCTTAAGTTAGGGTTACCATAACTGCAATGGCAGGGGGTCAAAGGTCATGTCCGCAATGAAGCGTCCAAGAGACTCGGGACTGATACCAGCGCGTTCGGCACATCCTGAAA
>CAESWR010002584.1:429279-454017 GCA_903171835.1 Mullus surmuletus | reverse complement strand
TTTTTTTGCTTGGCACCAGGGACAAAGCCCGGCCCAAATGGAGCTGGACAAGACATTTACTATAAAAAAGTGTTGGGCAACTTCAAGTTCTTTTATCAGGGTTAGAAATGAACTTTGCCTGAACAACAGACGGGAGCAGATGATTAAATGCGACTGATCGCTTGATTTAAACCTGTTAATCATTTCCCAGAAGCAATGAATTAAAAAAAGTAGTGAAGTAAAGTCGTGCTACATGGTTACTGTTTAAACTACACACAGGTCAAATTATTAGCATTTCTTCTTTAATTTCAGATCATTGAGAATTATTTAAATGAATGGATAGATTTCAGTGCTTGTAATTCACTTTTATTCAACAATTACAGTCAACATGACATGGGTGGAAATGTAACCAACACTTCTCATTCCATGTGCAATATCACTACATAGTATTTGTAGAATACATGGTATTTTCTAATGTCCATATTTTACCTTCTTTACTGCTTACAATATATACAAGTACCTTCTACTTCTCCACTGGTTTGAAGCCACTGTGTCACATGACCAGGACGCAGTGACTGTTGATATAATATACGGACGTTACAAGGAGACAGGTTTGCAGAGACACTATCCTGAGTTTCTGTTACATTCTTGGGCATTTATAAAATAAATAAATAAACAAACAAATAAATAAATGAATGAATAACGGAAACCCTACGCTCAGACTGCTTCTCTGCAGGTGGATCCATGCCGAGCAGTTCACCTCAAAGGACCCCTGAAGGGCTGCGCCGTCGCAGAGGGATGACGTTTCGCTGTCGCGCCGTGTCAACCAATCAAAACGGTCTACGTCGAGCGCGAAGACGGTGAGCAGTGTTTTTCCCCCCTTTGTAAAGTCTTCAGGAATCTACCTTTAATATTCGCTCGGACAAATCGTCAACGACAACGGTTACATATTAAACAGAGCCGATGAATGTATCCATAGAGGGTTCTATCTGGCTGTGTTTATCAAGAAATTATTATTTTTCCTCGAACTTCTCGCATGTCAAACATTACCCTGGAAGACAACGACGAGGGAATAAGATCGATCACTAACCCCTCTGAGGAGCCGCCGTGGAAGATTGAACTACAATTCTGTTTCTCCTGAACGAGCTGGTTAGAGTGTAATGTAGTTAAATGGACCAGTGGGTCCAGTCAATCCAATAAAAGCGCCCCGCCGTGACGGAGACTTTCATCAGCAAGGGCTCACTGTGTCGTCATAGGAGGGGTAGAACTTCAAAGGACCACCCTGCTGACCATGACAAGTGTGAATTCAACAGGAGACGATGAAACGAAGGAACCCGGCAAACCGTCGGCTGGTGCCAGAACTCTTGCTCTCACTGTGTGCTCCGCTGCGATTGGAGGCACCTTCCAGTATGGGTACAACATCTCCATCATCAATGCTCCCACCAGCTACATCCAGGGGTTCATCAACGACACCTACATGGAGCGTTGGGGCACAGGCTTGGACACTTCTCGGATAACACTAATATGGACCGTTATTGTATCAGCTTTCTCACTTGGGGGTTTGCTGGGGTCCCTGCTGGCAGGGCCCATGGCAGTCCGCTTTGGTAGGAAGAACTCTCTGCTTCTCAACAACACCTTCCTGTTCGCCGGGGCTCTGATTGTGCTTCCGTCCAGGGTGCTGAGGTCATTCGAGACCATCATCTTGGCCCGCTTTTTTGTGGGCATGAACTCAGGTGTCAGCATGAACGTCCAGCCCATGTACTTTGGGGAAAGTGCCCCGAAACACCTCAGAGGTGCTGTTGCATTTTCTTCTGCTGTCTTCACTGCGTTCGGGATATTTCTGGGTCAGGTGGTGGGACTCACCGAGCTGCTGGGAACGGACAAACTCTGGCCATACTTACTAGCCAGCAATGCTTTGCCCGGGTTGATCCAGTTGATAACGCTTCCCTGGTTCCCCGAAAGCCCGAGGTATCTTCTCATTGACCGTGGAGACCGGGAGGCATGCGTCCTGGCACTTGGTAGACTCCGCGGTGGGGAGGCTCCAGTCTCGGAGATGGAGGAGATGCTTCAGGAGCAGCAGCAACAATCTCTGGCCTTGACCTCTGGATCCGTAACTTCTGCCAGAACGCCCTGTTCTCTTTTTAAGGATCGTGGACTGCGATCCCAGCTAAGGACCGTCATGGCTGCCAGCAGTGCCATGATGCTGTGCGGCAACGACTGCTTTTACTTCTATGCTTCCTATATCTTTCTAGAGGCAGGCATCCCCCCGGCAAAAATCCAGTACGCCACCATAGGCACTGGCGCATCGGAGCTGACCGCTTCCATCTTGAGCAACCTTCTAATTGAACAGGTGGGCCGAAGGTACCTTCTCATAGGCGGATACAGCCTCATGTGCTGCTGGACTGTCGTTTTCACTGTAGCTCTCACACTCCAGAGGCAAGGGGTGGCAGGAATGCCCTACCTCAGCATGGCCTGCCTGTTCGCCTATATCCTCAGCTTCGGTTTGGGTCCCGCAGGTGTGACCGGGATCCTACCAGCAGAGATCTTCGACCAGTCGGCCCGGCCAGCAGCGTACATGGTAGCCGGGTCCTTCATGTGGATGAGCCTGTTGTCTGTGGGAATGCTGTTCCCCTTCATAGTCAACTCTCTGGGGAATTTCTGCTTCCTGCCATTCTTGGCTGTGTGTTTGGTGTCCGCCCTGTTTTTGGGGCTCACCTTGCCGGAAACTAAAGGCAAGACTCTGGCTGAGATCACAGCAGAGTTTGACAGAAAGAATGGACTGGAGAGGGAGAGACCGGAAGCAGAGCTAACTGAATCCATGAATGATCAATACCAGTTGGGTAAATCCTGTTCCCTCACTGACGTAAGTGAAGATGCTACCTGTGACCGGGAGAATGTGGTCTGAAATCAGAACATGTGTGGTCCCTTTATGCACTTTGAATGTTGAATGTAATCTTACGAGCATTTGTCATGAACATTATTCAAATATCCACTTCTGCTGTTTTTTTAAAATTGTTTTTAATATGTGGAATTCCTGCTCACGCAGAAATGCTGGAAGTCAAGTCCATTATCTGTAAATCAGTTCTGCAGATGGAGTTCACTGGTTGAGTTCTGAGAAAAATAGCTTGAACAACATACTGTGCAACAGAGTATGAAATTGCCTTACAAAACTGCAAATAGTCTGCATGAGACAAAATGGGAAATAATTTGTCTTTAATGCTTGCTATTTATTATTTATACTTTTGGTTTGTTGAGTCGTGGCCAAAGAAACATTCCCAGATCCCAGATAAAAAAAAAAAAAAAAGTTTATGTGTCAAGAATGATGCAATCGTTCTTGAATGAAATACAGGCTAAACCTGCACAACTGAAAGTATGCAACCAAATGATATAACTTTCTGTATTTAACGGTATCAGTGTCACCATGTATCAGTCAATGTAACCTTTCTCCAACACATAGATGACATATCTTTGATATTGTGCTGACAATCTAGTTCTGTTGCAACTCAGTGAAGGATTAGCCTCGTGCTCTGTTCACTTTTAAGGAAAATGTTTAGGTAAAAAATGCATCTGAAGTAAATCAGTGCTGCAGCTATGAGAGCATGTCGTGTTCAGTAAATGAGTGCACCGCTGTAAAAGAGCCAGTAGATATCGCCATTGCTTTCATGTTGATGATGTGCCCACTTCTGCAAGCCAATGGGCCTGAAAGCAGTCATAGATGTATCTTCAAGTGCAAATTATGCTTTTAAAGTCAACAGGGGCCATCTGACAGCACTAAGGACCCTAATACTGCAAATTTATTATGACTTTTATTAGAAACGTTTTTGTTTTGGGTTTTTTTTTTTAAGGTTCCGTAATAACCCTGCTCTTCACTGAAATATAAAATGGAATGCTGCAGGTGCAGTGCATGTACCAAATTAAATGATTGTTATTTATGTGTGACAATTAGAAAAATTACATATTTTATTGTAAAACATATTTATTTCAGTAAAGAGGATATATTTTCTTCCGTTTGACTTTTCAAAGAAAATATTTTAAATATTTATTGAAATGTAAATGTAATTGTATTATTTATTGAGAAATACTTTTGCACGTCCAATAAAGTGCTGCCTCACACCATCATCGACTTGGATTTTGTCTGTTTTTCTGGTTCCTGCCTGTCTGACCTGAAGCACCATGCTTCTTTCTTAATTACATTTAATCACATTACATCCTCCTATTTCCTCACAGCACTTTAATCTTTGAAGTCCCCCCTTCCCGCTCCTGTTAAAAGATGTTTGCGTAATGCTGTTTATGGAAAGTGCCGTCTGAGAACATTTTGCTATTAAGCGTCGAAGGCTTCAGGAGGGTTTATTGGATTGTACAGAATTTTTTGCGCAGAACTGAGCAACATGTCCAAGATGACCGAATAAGTGGATTTTGTCAAGTGTAAATGTTAATATAGTTGGTATAAAACCTTGAGTTGAATCCTTTTCGAATCACAAAAGTTAAATGCGTCCTTTGCAGCACCTCTTTTAACTGCACCTTCACTGAAATTATGAATCGTGCATGAGAGAAGAATCAAACACTGGAAATAGAAGGGAGACCAGAGACAAACAACAAAGCCACCTAATTTTTCAGTACGGAGGGACAGTCCAATCTAAGGAAGTTGATTCATTACAGGATTAATGATTATGATTTAATATTATAACATTGATTAAAGAATTCAATCAATCACGTTGTTCCCTCTCTTCTCATATGCATTCTTCTCTATGTCACCAAGCCTATAAAACATGCTGCATTCACATTAGACCTGGCAGGCAGCCGCCATCCAACGAATGGATGGGAACACAACCCAGCGGTCCAGCACAAAGGCAAAATAACAAGCTACACTGCCACCCCCTGTTACACCAGAAATACGCCCATTCAGCCTGGACGACCTTTGATATACTCCAGATTTGATTTGTTTCTTTTTGGCGCCATGGTTTGTAGCATGATGAATCCCCACGGAACCGGACACTGGTGGTTATGATGATGGCTGAAATCCCGCTACGGCTGATGGTGACAAAGGATCGGCTGATCGTGGAGATGGACTCATGAGGGGTAGCTAGAGACTCGATAGGACAGCAAGCAATAGAAAAAGACATAGATGACAGTGTGAGGGGGCAGGGATGAAATGAGTGATAAAATATGACATTGAAGGGAAGGTTAGACAAACACAAGTGCACTTACTTACACTTACATGGACTTGTTTATATTCCAATCACACCTCGTGATCACTCCCAGGGATTCGTCGGAGCTGAGGCGCATCGTGAAGCCTACCTGCAAGAGTTCAACGGCAGTGACTCACCAGCTGGGGAAAGATATCATACTCACCACACACATGTCACATCTTGTTGTGTCATCTTGTCTAGTCAAAGATTCTTATTTTTACACTTATTTTAGACCCTCTTAAATAAGTGTTGCTTTTTTGCTGGACTTGTAAACATGTAAAAAAACAAAAAACTAAATCAGAAGATTATTATTTATTACAAGATAGAAGACGAAGAAGATTTCCAACTCTTCATCTGTTGTTGCCCAGGGTGGTGAGGAGATGACAATAAGGGAGATGGCGTTTCCATCCGCTATTTGTGTTCACATCTCCCTCCTTGACTTAAAAGATCAGGTTTCCTTTGGCAACCACAAGCGCTGTGCAGAAACACGGTGGGAGCAAAGAGCCTTGTCTTCAGTAATTGCTCTTCTCGTGAGTGTCTTTGACAAAATGAGTCGCCGGGCACCTGAAGGAATAAAGAGACTGTAACAGGTTCCCCGAAAGCGGCATAAAAGACCAAAATAGCAACTAAATTGCACTGTTATCCCTCCCTTTTGAATGCCGTGAGCTCCGTGGACAACAACACCTGCAGTAATACTTTTCCAAGAATCAGTTTGTTTACTTTGAAACAGGACAGTTGTATTATGAGGCAGACAGCAAGTCACCGTGGCCCCACTAGAGACTTAATTTTGCATTATATTTATTCAGCACAGTGGCAACACAATGTATTTCTGTAGCATTTAACATAATGAACATAAAGATTGTAATGACTGCTTTAATTGTTGTTCCTTCATGATCCATCTGGTTACGCATCTTGACTCCTTGACCTCTGTGAAGAGACCAATAATAAAAGTGAATATTCACTATTTATCACTATTTATTATTCAGGGAATATTCAGTGTTTGTTTGTCCTGTCCTCATCGTTTATTGTCTCACAGTTCTATTTGGCATTTTTTAATCTCGTTGCTTTAAAAGCCAGACATTAGATGGTTATATATGACCCCTAATCAAAATCAACAGAAAATGAAAATGATCATTACTATAACACGTTTTTCCCACTGATTTAAATGTAACTAATAGAAACCTAACATCACCATTAAAATGACCACCATATGGCCAAGCCAGTTAAATTCAGCTCAATGAGGATTAGGATTTTGCTGCTGGGTGGCTTACAAAATGAACACTACATATGCTTCTGACCTCAGTCCACAGCAGTTGACTTCATGTAGAATCTCACAGTCTTACATGCAAGAATACTCACTGATCCTTAAATCTTTGGCAACACTTCTACGCCCCATACATCGAGAAACAGTAGGTGGTTCTGCTGTAATTAACATAAACAATTTATCCTGTTGAACCAAGGTCATCAGATACTCCACGGTTATCCGTCATGGGGTTGCCATTCACTTCAAACCTTGAATTTCTGAACACCCAAATCATCACTATTAACATCAGAAACCATTCAACATACCACCTGAGCCCCATGAGCCCTTGCACGCCCACTGCAGAATCGCAACAAATGAGAACCTGCACATACGCTCGCCATAATATCATAGAATATAAGAATTTCATCAACTGGATGATTTCAGCTCCTGCAAACCTGTGGAATTGTGTGACTTTTGTGACTGCTCAAAACAGTCTTGTTTATCAGTGTCATACATAAAGCTCCCATTTTAACAAAATGTAGTGCTCTATCGCAAACCATAACAGACAAACTGCTTCAAAACCTGAAACAACCTCACCAACTATCGCAGCTGTTATTTCAGATTTGGCGCCACCATTTTCTTTGCTGTAAACAAGAGTGTGAAGATTATTTATTGGCGCGAAGAGAGGAAGCAGCCCCATTACATCCCTGATAAGAGCAAACATGATGTAGGATTAATTCTAATGGAAGCGGAAACATTCAGATGGAGACTGTGAATCTGTGGGATCCTCCAGTGCGACAGAAAAGGGATTTATATGGAAAAATATGCACATGTTTCCATAAGGTGCCACAGCTGCTGTCACGCGCGTCATTACCTGTCAACAGTGAGCAACCACAGTACCCATGATAAGCTGACATTCACAGGCACACACAGTTTTCTAAAAAAACATTGCTACTATGGCCAAGAAAAACTAAAAGACTTTGCTTGGCGTGGTGAGTATTTTTACTCTCAAAGGTCACAGTTTAATAATCCAACAGACAAGGTGACATGATCACTGATCCAGAACTTACATTTACATTTTTCCAAGGCTGTGACACATTTACTCCAGTGTTTCTGCATTTGATTAAATTCATTTCTTTCATTTCAGTTTTATTGAATATCAATGATGATTATATGTCACTTTGCAAAGAATGGATTATTTCATAAACAACATTCATTAACATGATATTTCCAGTATCACACATATTTCAAACACATTTGCTGTGTCTAAAATCCGCCCCAGGCCCACCCCAGTGGAGGATCAGCTGACGATCAGATGACCGCTTAGCACATTTAAACTACATCAGCCTGCCTACTCTTGCTGTTTCCCTCCACCATGCTCCCTAAAACCCATCACCTCCCCCGCTCCTCCCTCTAGCATTCTGATTTATTCACTGTTACTCAGTGCAAGAGATTGCTCGCTCTGTCCTCAGATTATTTTGTATCACTGTTGTTCTCACTGCCTTTCGCATTAAAGAGCAGGGAGGTCTCGCTCCCCTGTCCTTTCATGAACCATCATGGAAGTTGTGGAAGGGATTTCTGGGAATTTTTTTTTCTGGGACAGTTCTGGAATTCTTATGTTAAAGACCCTCCTATACCTAAACAGGAAACAATTATAAACTTGGAGCTGAAGGGAGGTCATGCTCCCCTCAACATATGCTATGTCATACATGCAAGTTGTGTCAATTTTGAGTTTAGTGGTCCTGGCTGAACTGAGTACTTTCATTAGTGTCTCCCTGTAATTACAGTCTCCCTCACGGGCAGACAGAACACTTGCAAAGGCTGAATTTCAAGTCACATGCTGCGGTTTGTCTCACTGGACTTCACTCTTAACCCTACAAAAATAATCACCCTGAGTTGATGGTAAAGTCACATAAAAATAGCAGAAAAAAACGTGTACTCCTCCGGAGAACACTATTGTTGTTGATAAAGGTATACAGGTTTTATTTTTGTGAGCAACCAAAAGTTGTGTATGTATTTTTCCATTTCATCCCCTTAGTTTGAAAGTCAACCTTTAAAGTGACCTTTTAAAGGCAGAGTCTACGATGTGTCATGTCATGTGAATCATTATCGTAATCTTCATATCGATGGTGGTTATGGTTCAAAAGTATCGTCTACATCTGTCCCTTCACCCGCCCAAGTAATAGGCCTAAGCATAGACGTGCATGATTTGCGACACAGCAGTTGTTTTGGGGCAGATGTATGTGTGACAGCTCTGTGTGTTTGCTCCTCATCAGGTCCTGTCCAGTTTATCATTTCAGGCAGATTCTTAATTACATCACCGTTTGAAAACAGAAAGGTTAATGTGTAAAAATCCATGTGACCTAAAAGCTGCCCGCAAGCTGCCAACTGCTGAGTGATTCTGAGCATTTTGGAAGAGGGCAGCCACATCAAGCAGTCAGCTTCTCAGACCCCCGCCCCACACCTTCCCTCCACCCCCCTGTGTTTCTTGGGCTTCAACAACAGGATGATAAAGAAAAATCACCTCATCTCCCCCTGTCATCACTCCATGCTGGGAGAGAATGCGTTTAGCGCTGAGTGAGAACCATTATGGATATAATAAGACACCTGGCAAGCTCTCCGACAGTGGATATTCATCCAATTTGGCAGCAGCTGTCATCAACTCGACGTAATGGGAAGTCTGGCCTGAGCGAGAAAGGTGTTGATGTGTTTGTCTGTGGTATTGTAAAGGTGCAGAGGCAATATTTGGAGTGGGCTCCTTTGTCATCATTTGCAATCTCACCCATATGGAAGCACCATACAAAATGATAATTTCCATTTAAGAAAATGATCCGTGATGAGTAATTAACAGGAAGAAGAGAATTCATTTATAATTCTGCACAGAGACTTGGCAACTTGCCAGTGAGTTTTTCACAACGCAGACGTGGGGGTAGCCTCAGTTTACTCAAACAAGTACTGAGAAATGTCTGTTTACTTTGACTTTTCTTTATTCTCAGCACTGACTACCACACAAAGGTGTGGTTTTTCCTTGATTCAAAATCCTTTTTCCCCGCGTCAGCATTCTTTCTTCATGCTAAAGTGCCTGCACATGGTGCCTCTTGCAGAGTTGTACAAAGCAGACCCATTACAAATATATCCTCAGTGAGTAAATATTGCTCCTTCACTGGCCCAAGACCTGAAATGAAAGAAGATAGGTTTCTTCCTTCAGAATCAAGCCCGATGAGAGGTTTGACTTACTGAATTTATGTAAAAGTGACTTGCTCATAATAAATGGTACTTTATCACAGGAGACTCTGATGTCCCCTCTGACAGCTGACAGGGGATGCCCACCTCACAGACATCTGCTGGCACTTCCAACACTTTGTGGTAACATGAGTAACATGACAAAGCGGCTATGTGCACACTATGGTCAGAGGAGCTTCATCAGGGCAACGACCGGCACCTGGGTACAATGAGCAGTTTTTACGGGTGTGTCCAAAATTGCTCCCTTCTCACGCTATATGGCCCTCTATAGTGAGCAGTGATTTTAGACATTAAGACTTGTCTATTATGAGTGGGACCCTACACAGCGAGCAGACATTTTGAAGTGATGCTTCAATGTTCAATACTAATTATTATACAAAATCTAGTGTCCTCAAAATGTCACACACACACGCACACACATATACACAAACACACAGGTCAAATCCCAAACCACAGCTAACCAATTGTACAATTGTTCATGAATTTCAAGCCTTCTGACAACCCTCATGTAAATTCTGCATGCGGCAGCTGATATGGTGTAAAGTATATCCTGTAGTTGGCCTGTCTACTTAGGCCCTCTTCCTTTCTTTGGAGGTGCCATCCACAGGTGCAAGTTTGACTTGATTTGGAGTGACACTCCTTAGTGAAGGGGTCCTAGGTAGGGGGGCTGTTTTGGGGCTTTGCCCAAGTGTTTCGTCAAGGCTGTCAATCACACCTGTGCTACACCACTCAGACTGGAAATGCAGTTTTAACGGCAGAGTGTGTAGTATATATCATATACATACATACATACACATACCATATCAGTTATATCGTAGAGACAGAGAAATAGAAACGACAGAGAGAAGAGAAGATAGCAAACAACTATAACAAAATATAGTACAAAAAAAATATACATACACATATATTATATGGGTAAAGAAACTACATGAAGATGAGGCAGACCAACATAATGGCTGTGTAGCTGTGAAAGTCTAAATTAATTATGCCTAATTTCAATCAAATGTAATCAACTCAGTTAACGCAGAAGAGAGGATAGATGTGTGTGAGAACTGCAAATCAAAATAGCCACTGAATTATAATCAATATGGTTATTATTATGATAACATGAGCCTACTACATCTCGGCTTCACTGGTTGAATAACGTCTGACATGAAGGGCTCTATTTTCATAGCGTTGCAGCTCTGGTCTAAGTGTAAATCCTGAAGACTGGTCCTGTAGACTGGTGTCGTGTGTGCCAAGATGGGAGTGCTGGTGCAGCAGAGGGAGTGTGGATGAAGGTCCGCCTGGCGCAGCGTCATTTGATGTCATAAGTTTGCACTTCGATCATTCCAGCACAGACCATGTCTGACCTTCTGTGCAGCAGGGCACAGCTGTACTAAGGCGATTTTGGTGGATTGGGTGCAATGAAAGACATTTGTCAGCCATGACAGGTTTGGTGGTTTCTTTCATAAATATGTGAACAACAGTCATAAAACCTGTTTGAATGATTGAGTACATTTATTAACTCCACTCTTGTCCATTGCATGTGGTACCAATCAAAGGCGATTGGCACCCATTGTGATTCGTCTGGATAAGCTTACATTATATCATATAAATAAATCAAATACACAAGATCAAAGAACACATATCAAAGAAAAAGAATAAAACAGAGTAATGCAATAAATGCCATCTGTGTGACACGAGGTGGTGTACATTATTGCCCCCCCCCACACTCTTTTGAATTGATATTGATATTTTTGAAATTGATATTTTAATTCCCCCAAAATATCCCTGTACATTTGCCTAGACTGGCTGCCCCAGACTGTCATCTAGTCCTTAATCCAGTGGTGAAGCAATAGGGGGGGCTGGCAGGACGGGGGTCCCCCAGTGAGGTCCGGGGGGCCCTTCTGCTGCTAAGACTGCTAACCTGTCGAACACAAGTAAGAGCATCGTCAGTGCAGGGGAGCGGGGGGCTGAAAGTGAGTGTATCGTCCGACTTCCAACTGCACTCCAACTGCCCTCTGACGAATGATAGTAAGGCCCTGGGGCCTTCGGTACACTTGTTCCACCACTGGATCATCACTTATGGTCAGCTTCATCGTGGCAGTCACGAGGCTCCACAAAAACTCTTATTTTATCTCAACCCAAACAGTCCAATAGCACACTGTGGACTCAGATGAGCCAAGCATGGAGGAATTGTGAGTTTTATGGTTAGCTATGGATAAATTGTTTTTCAGTTGAAGCACTAAGATGATTTTATTTCAACCATGCACCGTCAAAATGATTTATTACTTTGAGGTGGAACCATTAGTAGGCCACAAAAAACGCTGTTAGTATATACCACAATGTGTCGCCTGAATCTCTGTTCACAATAATGTTCTGGTAAAGGAAAAACTGAAGGAGAGCAGAGCTATCTACTACATATATTATACAGTACTGAGTAATGACCTCATACAACCCAACTATTTAAAAAAACTGAGCTATCTATTAAAACTTTAAAACATCAGTGACCAATTAAGTGTTTTCTGTCATTGTAGATTTAGGCTCATGGTGGCTTGAATAAGGTCACTGATCTCAGTGGAAAACAAGGTCTGTCTGCTGCTCTGGTTGCCCCGATGTCATCATCCCCCCCCCTCCAGACACCGGCCATCTGGCCAGCTGCACAGGAAGTGGAGCTTCATGGAGAAACATGTCAAGTTACTCTGCACCCTGCAGCCCCCCTTAAAACAAAACAGTGTTTCATGGGGGTGTCGGGGGGAGGTGAGTCGAATATGACACATCAAAGGTTAAGACTATGGAGAGCTACAGGGGGCTGATACGGCGGAATTCATTCTTTCACTCACAAACACACACTCTGCTTTAAAATACATGCCTTTTAATATATATATGTTCACTGTATACATTTAGTACTGCACACATGTATAAGGCGAATATACAGGTGCATCTCAATAAATTAGATTATGTGGAAATGTTTATTTATTTCAGTAGTTCGATTGAAAAAATGAAGTTCATATATTATATGCAGTGTGCATGTGTGTGAGTGAAAAAAATATGACAGGACAATGTATGTGCATATGAAAGGGGAATGAGTAAAAGAATGAATTATGGCTGAGGGGGCAGCTGAGAAATTAGCTGCTGGTAGTTGGGCATTCAAGTGGAAACCACAGAGAGGGTGAGGAAAGCTGGATTCCTACGATGAGTCACCAGAAAGTCCTCATTAATTTTCAATGTCATCCATTAGCGTCACTGGGAAGGCAGGCAAAAAAAAGGGAAAGATGGGAAAATGCATTTCACTCCAACACTTTCACTCCGACACGGGTGTCGGATGGCTGCAAAGCAAACAACAGAGAGAAAAGAGTTGAAACAGACATAATGTCATTACAATGATTATAAAGGTGCAGCAAATTAGGTTGCTGTTTAAGGAATTAACCAATTATGGCCAATCAATACGCAGTTTAGGAGACTGAGTGAAGAATCTGAGCAGCAAAGAAGATTATGCTCACATCTGCATCAAGCATCAATTCTGAGTTCATTGCCATGGACACCCCTTCCCATGTTACAATTTGACAAATATAGAAACTTGATCTGTGGATCCCCTCAGGAGTCAGTTTTTGACCTTCAGGGCTTGTCTATAAATTTCAGTCAGGCAGGTTTTGAGATTGATGGGTTGAAAAGATTTCTCAAATGTATATATGAGGGCACACTGAAAGCCATCAATCCATTGTCTAAACAATCAGGCCAGGGGGTAATTGTGACCCCTAACAGCTCTCCAGTGTATGACAGGTGACGTAAAGAGATCACTCACACTCTAGTTCATGTGATTTGCATGTTTGCAGGTTCAACTAAAATCCTAGTTTTCAATTGACATCTTTTATTTTTCAAAACCAAAGTAGTGTCCATATATTTGCTGTCCATATTTGCTGTTGTTCCTGGCAACTGAGATGGTATTATTTGCCTGAGCGATGCAAATCATTTTAGTTCAGTTTCTTTCAAGTCACCTGTGCCCCATTATATCTATAACAGAAAATTGGATATGTGTGGATGGAACCAGAACAGCTTCATATACAGTATGTACTGGCTGGGACGAGGGAGACAGGCTATTATATTTATGCATTCACACAGAAACAGTGAGATGTACCTCCTCCAGCAATATGGGACCAGTAAGGGTTACTGTGACCTGGCAAACCAGTAAGAGTTCTCGAAAGCAGAACAGAGAGAACATCATACATCATGTGTATTCGTAGAAGTCCCAGAGGGAAAAACAACAAATCGGATAGACCAGTTGGATTAGCGAACATCACTATTCATAACCAACTGTATCATTTGTGGAGTTGAGTTCATTGAATTTGAAAAAGTGCAATATCAGGCAAGAGTGGGACCACAGAGAAGGAAATAAAGGGGAAACATGTGAAGAGTTGTGTTACTCAATTGCTAAATCAATGTTAGAGGAAAATGCTTCAGCATTTTTGGGCAGATTTGTAGGCTTTCCTTACACACATAGACCAAACCAGAACATCACGTTCATCATTACATAGTGATCTCTTTTATTATTCTGTAGTCAAATCTAGATGGATTCAAAGAATGAGTTATTTGTGTTTTACTTAAGTCTGTAGTGTTTGATATGAAAGCCAACAGCATTGCTAAAAAAAAATCATGTTTCGAGTGTGTTGATCTTGTTTTTGGAAACTTTGTTTGCCATTGGCATTCAAAGTTTCCAGTAGCTTACAGGTCTCTACATTTATTTATTTGAAATGCATACCTTCACATATACAGTATATGGGCACACTTAAACAGGAGACAATGCATACTGCATTCACGTTGTAATTGTGAGAAAAAATCACGTAACTATGAGATCCTGCTCTGGGTGTCGTATTACAATGCGAGGGTGTATGCACCATGTTTGGACGATGTATAGAGGAAAGCAATGTGAGTGCAGCCTAGGAGGGGAGTAGGGAGGGGTATATTTATGCTGATGATGGTACAAGGCAACTGGGCTGCACTGAGTGCACCATTACTCACTTTTTGCACCCCGCTGGTTGAGGATAGACTATGCATACATAAACCTGAAAGTTTCATTGTTGAAAAACAATTATGTCTACCTTTGTAGTTTTCCCTTCTGGGAATTTTGTTGAAGACCCTCCTGTGCCTACAGCAAGAAAGGATTATAAACTTGGAAGGGCAGGAAGTTCCCGCTCCCCCACCACTATGGAAAGCAGAGTGAGTATTTTTTTCGATATCCCGTGACATCACATGTCAAAAACACACACTAGTTTACAAGTGAGCGTCAAAAACCCTGACATGTTAACTAGTCAAACATGAATTAATGTCTCTGGTTAATGAGTGCAGACATTACATGATACTAGTTCACTAGTGAAGGCCAACATGCTCACTAGTTAACTAGATCAAGACAACATGCTCACTAGTTAACTAGTTCAAGCCTTTTTTGCCCTGACATGTTAAGTAAATGGGTCAGTATTGCTAAGTAAATATTCCTGAAAATTGCACATACCCATTTGAACATGAACATACATCAACATTTCTGAGAACTTTAGTGAAAGTTATAACTTTTTAGTCCAAATAGTTTCAACTATTCCCCTTTCCCCCCCAAAGTCCCTTAGTGCCACACAGTTATTTATAAGTCACAAAGTCCTTGAAGTGTTGTGGCATTACAACTGTGCGACCTCTTCTGGTGGTTACAGGTGTGACGCTGTCGCCAGTGACAGTGGTTCTGTTTCTGTTTCTGTTTGCTGAGGGGCTGGCTCTGTGTGAATGGGGTCCTCAGTCTTAATGTCCATCGCTGGGAGCCCTTTCTGGAGCACGTCTGAGGTGTCTCCGGTTTCTCCTGAGAACATTACCAGAATGTAACTGGACTTCGTAGGAGCTCGCTTCAACCTGCTTCAGCACTCTGCCCTTTCTCCAAGAAGTGTGAGGTGCAAGTGGCTGTATTCTCACAGAGTCACTCGGTTTCAGTGTGTCAAGGTCTCTCGCTGACCTGTTGTAGTAGGCAGACTGACGTTGCTGGTTGTTTCTAAGTCCCTGCTTTGCCTGTTCAACTTTTGACTGGAGAAGACTTGCTTTAGTGGGCAGCAGCGTTCTGGTACAGCGGCTGAAAAGTCTCTGTGCTGGACTAGAGTCCAGGCCTTCTGATGGTGTGTTGCGGTGGTCTAGCATCGCGAGAAAACCGTTCCTGGCCAGCAGCTTTTGCTTTGAGCATGAGTCTCTTTGGTTTAGGTTTAGCAGCTCTGCTGCACCATAAACAATCGTTCCTAGGGAACATATACCTTAACAATGGTTTCTATTATTACACTAGATGGACTCAAAATGTTTACTAGTGAACTAGTAGACATCTTATCTCAACATGTTTACTAATTCACTAGTAAACATTTTGGGTCCATCTGGTGTAACAATAGGAACTATTGTTAAGGTCTATCTAGTTTACTAGTGAGGGCAAAAAAGGCTTGAACTAGTTAACTAGTGAGCATGTTGGCTTGAACTAATTAACTAGTGAGCATGTTGGCCTTCACTAGTGAACTAGTATAATGCAATTTCTGCACTAGTTAACCAGAGACCTCAGTTCATGATTGACTGGTTAACATGTCAGGGTTTTTGCCGCTCACTAGTAAACTAGTGTGTGTTTTTGACATGTGATATCAAGGATATGGAATAAAACTCACTTGGCTTTCCATACGCTACAGCTTCCATGGCAGCTCGTGGAAGGGCAGAGGACCCAAGATGGAGCCAAAACACCAAACTTATGTGATGAAACGTACCTTAGGGCTGCACAATATGGTCTAAAACTAATATCTCAATAGTTTTGTGCTATATCGCGATTCATGATATACTGTATATATCGATATTTTGATTTCTCCTCTACATCTCTGTGGAAATGTTAAATTCAACCCTTTGTTGCATAAAATCACAGCAGTATGACGAATTCAAGTAGACCCTTCTGTTGGAGTTTGTATGCAAATGGAAAAAACCCATTCAAGTTAAGTTTCACACATCTTTTATTTCAAACCAGGCTGCTGCACTCACAAGCTTTTAACAAATACAAATAAATAATGGCATGGCAGGCCTTTTCACTGTGGCCTGGTTCTCAAAGACCCTCCAAAACCGGCATTCAGCAAGATTCCGTCGGAAAGACATTTATTAATTTAGTATAGTGCATCGAGTCTACTTGATCATGTTTGTAACAACAGATAATTAAATAGTGTAAATAGTGTGAGGAAACCAAAGTTGTTATATTGCACATGCAACAAACCACAATATATTGAGTATATTCGATATATCCCCTACCCCTAGTATACCTTAATTCGACTGAAGTGGTCCTGGTTGAATTACCGTTACTCAAAAGTACTGTATGATAGAATATATTGTGTTTATTACTCATGAATAGGACCAAAGAAGTTATAATAACACACACTTACCAGAGCCATCAGGATGTCTTTTCCCTGGTCTATAGCCGCGGTAATTGTAGTCTAGCCAGGCCAGTATGGTTCAAGTGGAGTTGACCAGTGATGTAAAGCTGAAGTGCTTTCTGGCTGGTTATGAAAAGACCCAAGCGTATCGAAAGTCAAGAGTATTTCCTTGGGAATTAATTTTTTTTTTTATTAGCCATAGCAACTCATAAAATTGAGGTATTTGTGAAATGAGAACGTAGACTGTATCTGTAAATTATTCTAACATTTTTGTCTATCCATGCATATAAACGGGCAGGTTTAGATTCCAAATCTAAGGTACAAAATAGTGTGCACATGCTAATAGTTTGTTCATTCTGTGTAAGGACGTTTTGCATGCGACCAACTAAAGAGGACGAAGGATTTAAACAACAGCCAGGTGCAAATAGCAGTACGTAAAATGTAAATGAGGGATTTTGCATGCATTGATGATCTTCAACATGTAGAATTTCAGAGATCAGAGTGAAATGTGATGCCATAGACTTGGAGGTGTTGGAGGAAGAGGCTCATAATTAGCAAGCAGCAAAGGAATATGAAATCCTAAAGAAATGTGATCTGTGAGGGAATCTGAGAAAGTCAATGTTGTGGATAAATTAAGAGGAATGAAGAAAAAATGGCAAGATAAAAATAGCTCATAATAAACATTTGTTAAATAAAATACGTGGGGAGCTGATTGCAGAGCAAGGTACTGTAGGGTTATTATTTATATTATATTATGTTATATAATTGTGCACAGAGCTGTTCTGGTTTCTTAATATAGATGCAAAAATATCACAACAATTATTTTCTGGTTTTGTAAATCACACTGTGAGCAGAATTGACCTCTTTGCATCTATTCTTTTCAGTATTTTTTCATTCATTAAGACAAACGCACTTAAGGCACAGCGTCTTTTACTTTGCACTCTTGAGAGATGCAATCCTCTGTGTGCACTGTTAGATGAGCACTAGTTCTTACACATGTGAACCTTTAGCAAAGTAAAAGTATGGCAGTCGAAGAGGCTGCAAGAACAGAGGATAAAATATCCAAAAAGGCTATTTCAGCAACAGTTCAAATGCATTTCTTTTTGATGTGTCTGCTGCAAGGTCTGGCAACGTTTAAAATGCTCTCAGGTAGCATTTTACTGAAAAGACTATTGGTATTCAAAGATAGTGCAAGACAGAGAGGCAGAATTTCCTCAGCCTCTGACTGCAACTCCAGTGATAGAGAAGAGTAACATGCCTTGTTAATGCCTTTACAGCAAAACATTTTTGTGAATGATAAAGGGGAAACAAACATAACTATTCATCTGTCAAATGCTCCTTGAGTCACTAGGTTTATTTTCATTGCTTTTTTCTGTCTAGTCTCCCTCTTGAACAGACCTATTCTCTATTCTCAAACCCCATTTTGATACAGCAAAAGGGATAAAGCTGGGCAAGTTTTCAGTGTTCTTCTCCCTATGATGGTGTTTTTGGCACACAACACTCCTTAATGTTGGTAAACTCAAAGCTCAACCTCTCATCTTTTGATTTGGGGGTAGCAGCTCATTTCACAATCAGAACTTTGAGTGCTGGTCATTGAGTTGCCCTTTTTTTAAACAAGGAAAAATAATGACTAGAATATGTTTGGGTTTCCATCCATCAGATTAAATCATTGTTATTGTTTCCGTGCTCTTTTCAGCAGACAGGTTGAATCAAGTTCATGTCAACTACTGTTTACAAAACTCACTCAACACTTGGACTAGCGAGCTGCATATTATAGAATATTGTAGAAGGTCAAAATACAGCTTTGAAATAATGGTGTTTGTAGGGAACGGCACTGTGTCTTCAGTTTATTTTTAGGAAGACACTGATCCCCGTTATCCCAAACATCACTGATGGATCTATCTGTATTTGCCGTGTTCATCATCTGAAATGGCAACTGAAATGTCACCGTTGAGTAGATGGTTTGGCAGCAACCTTTAATCAAGATAATTTGTCTTCCGGGTCTTTGTATATCTTGTGGAAACAGTAGCCTCGGTTTTCAGCAGCGATGAAGTTGGAAAATGGGATCTTAATAAGCAGCTCTCTCCAACATCGTGATAGCTGAGCAAAGAGAGGTTGCAGACACTGAATGTTTGGACACTGAGGTGGATATCATGCATAATGTTCCCATGTTTGTGTGAGTCTCTCATCTCTGAGAGCATCGCAGCATGAGTACCCTGGAGTGAAAGTGTGTCGTATCGCTCGTGGATGAAAGATGAGATGGCTGAAGAGCGATGGGTGCGTCAGAGCGGAGGAGAGCAGATGGTGGAGAGCGGCTCTGCAACCTCAAGAGTTAGTAAGATTGACTGGGAACTCATCAGTCTTCGCAACAGGATGGGTCATGAACAAGGCCACCTGCTCCCTCGTCCTCACTTCTATTTTATATTTACCTGGAATGCCGAAGGTATCATTTTAAATGCAGCTCCTTTGTACCTCCAATTGTTAAAATGAAGCTGAACGCTACTGTTGTTGGGCTCAGCCACTTGGCTTGTGCTTGACATTTGTTTTTTGAAGTGCTACCTCCTTTTCACTACCACCAGAGTTGTACCTAATGCATTATGACTGCGGTGCAGCTGCATTGCGTGTAAGCTCTAATCCTATCACATCTGTCCGTGTTGCGTTCTGACTCCGCCCAGTGGATAACTGGAGGGGTCTCACTGTAATTAAAGAGTTCACGTGTGATGGGTCAGAACATGACAAGCAAGTAGTGTAAGTACATGGATGGACTATAATGGATGTGAATCAGCTCTGCTGTCGGAGACGCAGTCATGGCGCATCTAGTGAAATTCTAGGAGTATCCAGTAAGCCAACGCCTGGGATAATAGTTGCGTAATATATGTCTTTATAAAACGAAGGGGCCCACCAACAATTATTCATTACCTGCTCAGGATAAGCTTTTTGTCACATCCTTAGATAAGAGGAGCTATCTGGCATTGATTGATAGACTTCCTGCACGCACCATGAATGGTGCCTCACTCGCAAGCTGGTAAATAAAGTTTCAATACAAAATTCATTTGATCCCCATAAAGCCAAAACTGCCAGAGAGGCGGCGATGATCAATATGGTCATAATAAAAAAATAGAGCACTATCTCCCTGTAATTGCCAAATGCAAAGAGCAGAAACAGCCTATTATTCTTCTTCACATAATGACAAAGGGAGAAGGGGAGAAAGAGGCACACAGATGGGAACTACTTCTATCATAGGTACACAGTTGCAGCAGGCTACCTGCGTTATGTAAATATGCTCCAAACTGCTCCCACACCCATGGGGCACTCTTTGACAAGTCCTGCAGATACACATAAGCAGATACACAAAGTGCTGCAGCTCACTGTGTGTAGACTACTCATGGCTGCAATAAGTGGACTTGCAGGATTCAGCCCTCCCACCATTATACAATAAAGGTGAGAAAGTGATTGTCTGAATAATATACAGAAGATAGATATACTAGTTATAGTTATGAAACCTGGGGTGGCAACGACCAAATAGTTGGAAGAAAAACACGGGGTATCTGTAGATGGGCCTCACAGTGTAAATGATTGACAGATATCATGTTCCGCCCACACCATTTGCTGATCATTTGGGCTAATGTGATACACCCTTATGTGAGAACACAATACCCAGCTCGATGTTTAATATCATTTCAAATTTTATTGCAAAAGACAATGTTATTGTAGCGGGAAAGAAAGAAAAGCAGACCCAAAGTGTGGGTATCGATGCACCATGCTGCCCGAGGTGAGGGACTGCTCCCTCTTCCCTCAGACAGAAATTCTGAGGAGAAGCTGGCAGTTATAACTTAAACTTGCAAAGACTGCTTCCTCCTGAAGTGTACAGTGGTGTATGGTAGCTGTGATGAGTCTGTCGTTGAATTTTTGATGTGTGTAGCGGTGTTGAAGAGCCGTGTCTATAATCGCGAGGTACCTCAGTTGTTTGGTAAACAATGGCGCTAGCTGCGTTTACTATGTATGTCTGTGATTCTGTCGTTCCACCCTGGCATGTTTTTATTTAGGTTTTAAGGTATCCTGGCATGTTATTAAGTATGGTTAATGTTAAATGAAAGGAGGTCTACTGTAAATAACTGAGAGGGAGTTATTTCTGATGTTATACAGGAGCACTTATCGGTCCAGTCTGTGTTTAAAGATGCATCATAAGTTGAGCAGTTCTCCCTGGGTGTATTGTGTTTCATGTTTGACTGAAAAGTCATTTCAATTTCCATTTAAAGCCAAAGAGGGTATATGATTTACATTATTACATTAATATAATGTAGGATTTCTTGAGTTAAAAACTATTCTTTGGATATTATTGTACTTGAAAAGCAAGTTTATTTTTGTAAAGATGTGCTTATTTCTGTGAATGTGTGGAAGATGTTGCCCGCTGATGTGTAAAAAGCAGAGCCGATTGTACTGATGTATTTAAATTTAAAGGTCACCTTCTGAGCCAAATTAATTTCTGAAGGTTTTCCAACAGTCATATGTGTCCCTGTAGCATGAGTATGAGGTCCAAAAAAGATTCTGTCACCTCATTTACTTGCTTTCTCCAGTTTTTGCTAATTGTGTGCTAAAACGAGCGGATCTGAGGGTTGGAAAGTCACTGGCCACTCCCCCCGGCTGTAGTGGAGGCTGCTGTCGACCAGCCCCCCAGATAAGATGAGTCTTACTATTAGCTGGAGCTTGCGTTAGCTAAATGCTAGTAACTGAAACAACACATATGAACAAAATAAGGGATTTAGAAAAAAAATTAACCAACCATTCTGAAACGTCCTGCTGCAGCTGCAGAATCTGAACATGTTCGGGAACGGGAACCTCTACTTCTGTGTCCGAGTCTGGTTCAATTAGGTACGGTTGAGAGACGACGTTTCTGCCGTAAAAAGCTGTGTATTGTACGCTAAAATCGTACACCAGCGAAAGCTGCATCCCCTGCCCAATAGGAGCATGGAGTGGGCGTGGCCAGACACAGCTCATTGACATTTAAAGACATAGACACAGAAACAGCCCATTCTCAGGAGAGCTCACTAGAGCCACTTTTAGACTGGCTGAAATTAAGTACCAAAGCTGAATTTGCAGGAAAAAACTTTTAAAATAGTGTTTTGGGGCCTCTGGCAACTAAATGAAATTGTGTCAAATACCCCATAGAAGGTAACCTTTAAACTAACTAATGGACATTGAAACTGAAACATGATTACACTAGGGGATGTTTATTGTTTTATACCATTACTATGGGAATTTGTAATTAACAGAAAAAGATTCTGAGGAGAAGATGGCGGTTTTGAGCGGTGAGCCCCAACTAAAATCATTTTGTTACCCTGTTTACACACATTGAAACTTGTTACACTAACTTCATTCTGCCCAAAGGCCGATAAGTTCTGACCATTCAGCAGTTGACACAGGGTTAGCTAGCATATTGAATTCAAATGCCAAAATAAAACCTATTTTCAGTTGATTTTTCTGCTTTTAGTCAGGGCCCTTTCAGGTCAATGTCTCACCTCAAGAGCAGAGAGCTCATAATGCAGTTATTATACTTGGGGGGTGTAAGTAAATTATACACCCTACTTGAAATAATGTGTATTATCCCTATAAGGCGACCTTACAACATTGTAAAAGCTTCAAAAAACCTGGCCAATGAACTAATTGCCTCAACAAACAGCCAAATCTAAAAAGTCTTGTCCCATCCGAGCTGTTTGGGCTCAGGATTTGCAACCATAATGAGACATTTGATTAGAATGAAAGCAACACAAAGGCTACAGTAAGTTAAAGAAATTACTGAAAAAAAAGAGGGTCTCAGTAATGCAATAGTCTCATGAGTCGCATCCCACACACTAAGAGTTCTCAAAGGTGATCCCGCTTGATGACAAAGACCAGTGGGAGTGGGTGGAGAGGGGGCACGACGGAGTGAGAGAGAACTCGACATCAATAATGTCTAGTTACTAAAAAGAGCATCTCTGAATAAATGAAAGTGTAATAGCATCTGCAATCGTTTGAGAAGCCTGAACCGGTGTAACTGAAGCTGCATTGTGTAGTATAGCACACAAACAACAATCAAAAGATGAGTTAATATGGGTGGCATGCCTCTCATCCATACAGCTATCCATCCATCCGAGGTCGGCTACACCGCTGTGATATAAAAGGTTGGGGAGATCATCAGCACCAGACATTTGTGTCCCTCACTTCACCTGCAGCTCCATTCTCACACCACCCCCACCTGCAGCGGAGTGACTGGACCCACCTTTTGCACGTTCCACTTCACACCCATGTGAGGATGGTGAAAAAGCCCCTAATCAAGTATCTCTCATACCGATGCAATTAAACATCTCTCACGCTGCCATGTTACAGATAGTCCCAGCGTCAGATCTACCTCGAAAGACTCTGGGGATACCCAGATGAAACACGTCTGTGTGTAAATCAAGCAAAATCCATACAAGATTTTGCATCAGTGTTTCTTTTTACTGTTTTTCTGAGATGACTCAAAGATCAAGCTGTGCAAGATGTCAACGGTGTTTTGCTCTTTTTTTGACGTGGCGTGACAGCCTCTTCCTAGTCAATTCAGAAGGGAGCAGCCGGAATGAGAACGTTTGCATAATTCAACACCACTTACTTACTCTCTGTCTCGACAAAATACTTTTTAGTGTGTCACACCCAAAAAAAAAAACATGTGCTTTTTGGCCGCGTTTCTACAATTTCAAATTTTTGGTGGGGTAATAAAAACAATGTTTTTGTTGAAAATTTCATTTGTTGAAATATCCATATCCGTATACGTATCCATCTACATATGGAGGCATCATTTAAAACCTGTGCTGGCTGAGCAGAGGAAGATCCGGCTTGAATGATAATTCACACCTTGCTCTCAGAGGCTTTGGGCGGGCGGCTGAGGATAATGAGAGCACTGCAGGACGTTCAGGGGATTCCTTCAATGGCATGACATCATTCAAAGAGTGTGGACGAGAGAGAGAGATGGATGCTTTAAGACAAAAGCAAGGCGGAGGATTTTTCTTGTCTTTTATCTCCTCACACATATTACAAGATATATCCTCACCCATACTAAGGGTGGCCCTGCATGGTGACACTAGACATTTATTGGATTTATTTGTTAAATGCAGCTCTTTTGTACCTACAATTGTTAAAATGAAGCTGAACGCTACTGTTGTTGGGCTCAGCCACTTGGCTTGTGCTTGACATTTGTTTTTTGAAGTGCTACCTCCTTTTCACTACAACCAGAGTTGTACCTAATGCATTATGACTGCGGTGTGGCTGCATTGCGTGTAAGCTCTAATCCTATCACATCTGTCCGTGTTGCGTTCTGACTCCGCCCAGTGGATAACTGGAGGGGTCTCACTGTAATTAAAGAGTTCACGTGTGATGGGTCAGAACATGACAAGCAAGTAGTGTAAGTACATGGATGAACTATAATGGATGTGAATCAGCTCTGCTGTCGGAGACGCAGTCATGGCGCATCTAGTGAAATTCTAGGAGTATCCAGTAAGCCAACGCCTGGGATAATAGTTGCGTTATATATGTCTTTAGAAAACGAAGGGGCCCACCAACAATTATTCATTACCTGCTAAGGGTGGCCCTGCATGGTGACACTAGACATTTATTGGATTTATTTGTTGACTTTCACTCCAAACTGATGTCTGTGGTCCACACTCCCATT
>CAESWR010002584.1:407139-420050 GCA_903171835.1 Mullus surmuletus | reverse complement strand
TCTGTTGTTGAGATCTACACGGTGAGTGTGTTTCAGTTTTGACATCTTACTCCCCTTAATATGCATCTACAGTATATGAGTCATAATCATTAAAAGCTGTAATAGACTAAAAGGATTTCACCGTTACTTCAATTCCCATTGCTTGAGCCAATTCTCTGTTTTGACATTTTTGACCAATCACAGATTTTGAAATAGTTTGTCACACCTATTAACAGGGTCAACCCCACCTCTTCACTAAGAGTTGCTCTATGAACGCTCCTAAATCACTGCTAAGCTTAACTCCTTGCTACCAATAAAGGAGCTCTCTGAGAGAATGCTTCGAATGTTTGTGTGTAAAAGCACAAGTGTGCAGAAGGGGGAATGTTAGGGGAATAAAACACACTGTCACAGCTGGGCCGCGCATCCCCCACCGTGTAAACCACCATGATATAAGATGTTGCCCAAATTACCCAATTTTCTACCTGCATAGAAGAGATATGTGTGTTTAATATATGGGATATATATATGGGATATATGGGATGTCCGAGGCATTTGACTGTAAAAACAATGACCGCCTTGCAAATCTCTCGTTCGAGCACTGCAGGTGCCCGAACCAGAGAATAATATAATGAATATAATAATAATGAATAAAACAAATAAAAGATCAAAACTAACTAACTAATAGCAGTGGATAAATGATAGTTGGTTGCTTGACATGGGTTGGTGGAAGAGTGGAACAGGGAAGAAGGGAAGCTAAAGCTAGAAAAATAAAAATAAAGTAAAAGCAAAGTAACAAATAAAGGAATTAATCTAAATGTATAAAAAATGGTTTTGCGTCAAAATTATTATTGTAATTTATTGATTTCCTATTGGTATCAACTCAGTATCAGTGTGTGTGTGGAGTTGGAGGTCTTACTTGCACCCAGGATGACGTTTTGTGTTAGAGCCCCAAAGGATCGTCCCATAGGATGCTATGTTGAATCTGATAAGGTCGGCGAGGTCGGCTCTCCGAAGTTATGATGAATTCAGCGAAATCAGGACGTCCACACGATAGCTCCAAAAATCAGATTAATCTCTCAGGATATCTCAATGGTTGCACAGACGTCAGGGACAAGACTCAGCCGAAGCAAAAGGAAAAATTTTCGTTGGTCCTTATTTGCAAAATAATGAAAAGGATCTTCTTGACTAGTAGATTTTAGTCACATTGATTTGGAGATTTGGAGTTTGAAAGAAAACTTAAAGATAAACAAAAAGACTAAAATGAGTTGAAAGTCTGTGGTAAGCTTAAAATAAAAGTTTCAATTAAAAAAAAAAAGTCAATTTGTCAATTTGTCAAAGAGTCAGTTTAGAGAAGTTGCGGCAAGAAACTTGACTTGGGAAAGTTTTGAAGAAATTCTGCAACGACTCAGAGTCAAAAATACTTACTACTACTCAAAATTTAGATGGGAGCAGCTAAAAAGTTGCAAAGAGATTTCAAGTAAGAGCTGCAGAAAAAGAAAACACAAACAAGGCGCTAAAAGAAAAAGCAGAAGATCCAAGAGAAGAGCCAAGAAGCTAGAAGAGGCTGGAGGAGATAAGATATAAGAGCACTAAGGGCAGGAGTAAGAGAGGAGTAAAAAAGGATGCGCGCAAGTTTTATCCCAGTTGGGTGTGTAGCTAGGAAGAGTATCTCATTGGAGAGTTGCAGATTTTATGACAGCAAAAAGGGTGGAGGAAAGAGAAGAGGGAGACATGGAAAAACCCGCCAAAACCAGAATGTTCAATACATTTGATTTTCTTTGTCTCCAAGAAGTTAAGATTATCCACATTTCACTGATATAATCCTAACTAAACACTTTATTACCGATATTCTTCGGTTGCTGAATTAATAAATGATGAATATCAAAAGGAATCATGTACATTGAAAGTTTGAACATTTTCTGCAGCGTAACATATATAAAGAATCCAAACCACAATATTATAGATTATACACTTTAAATACGTAAGTACGATTATAAATCACATGTCTATTTGAGGGTTAACTGGCCTCTGCATGTGGAAAGAGTCTTCACAGTTATTATTGTCGGCCATCGGGGGTCAGTGTGACTCTTTGTGTGACCAGCTAATTAAAACAGAAAATTAAAAATTCAGCCTACGAATGTTGTAGAACAACCGGAGTTGGACGAAATTCAACAGCATGGTAAAATGGTTCAGATTAAAATTGAACTCAGGAGAATACTTATTTTACTCAGTGAGATTTGCATTTGTGTCTGAATGTGACGTCCATTCCTTCATTGGAATTTTTATGACGAAGGCCTGGTGTTGTTTCCTTGGTTTAGGAAGAAGGTTTCATTAGCCCAGGTTTGATTCTTCTGGGTCTGGAAAGAGTGTGTTTGCATTAAAGGTCAATTTTTGACCTCTGTGTCCAGTCCAGTGATCTTTATTGCTGGTCCGAGGAACCTCTAGGTGATCTGGCAAGGCTCATGTTGACATCTTTATTCCTTGGTGGGGAAAACAAGTTGTCTATGGTTGAAGCTTTGGTGGATTATGTTTATTCAAAGGTGGACGAGAATGGCCAGGTCTCACAGTCGGTCCTCTGTGATCATGGTTGTGTTAATCCCAAGGAATGTAGAGTTAGAAATGAGGAAAGGCGAAACTCACTACAGCTCTTTTCTACAATCCTTTTTCACCATGACCAGTATCAAATAGATTTTGCTATGTTCATGTAAAACACTTGCAAAAACATTCTCTGCTTTTCACATCTCACGGGCTACTGCAAACTTTGATTAGCTTGAGGTTAAAAAGTGAGGACGGCTTCCAGTGAGTCCAGCACACGCAACACAATTGAACATTATTAAAAATGATCCACTGTTTGGTGCATTTTCAAATTAATAAGCACAACAGCCTCATAATTCGTAAAAAAAAAATAATAATACAAAAATCAGAGACCAGGGAAATGTCAAAGAGCACTCTGTCTGACGACAGCTTTATTATTGTGGAGCACTTTGTGTTTGTCAGTGCCAAGAGCTAATCCATTTCTAATTGGTTGACTTTACCGAATCCATTTATAGAGCAGCATTAAATAAAAGCGATATTGATTCTACCACGCACGCTTTGACATGTCATTTAATTGAATTTGACTGCTCTCCATTTAGATACCCACAAGAAAAAGCTCGGCAACGGTAACAAAACCACAGTAATTGTTTTCATGTTGAAGGGATTTAGATAGTACGCTTATGTGGAACAGGCACCAGGGAATGTATGCAATATGCCAATTCCTAGATTTGAGAATGTAGACTAAGGGACTTGGAGCATCTGTAAGCAGTACGTCTTTTTTGCAACACAGATGAAAACACAAACTGGGGCATAAAAAGAAGAAACTACTGCAGTGAAGACAAAATGTGTTGGTAAGATCATACACTGCGGTACATGCACTCATTTGTGTCTCATGTTTTCAATTTACAGGTGAGTAGAACGTTCAAAACTGCAAGGAAACGCCAAGCAGGGTGTGTGTACAGTTTAAAAGTGTTTTCAGTTCAATAAGCGAGTTAAATGGAACTGCTAACAGTTTATTTCAACGTGCCAAAAAGCTAACGCGCCAAGGCTAGCTTCGGAGCTTGTTTGCAGTGATGATGAACGTATTGCACCTTTCAATGCATCGTCAACCACTAGCTGTGAAAGTGAATAGAGGAAAAGGATGGTAAAAATGTATGTTTTGTACTGTTACATTCAAAACACTGAATACTTTATTCTGTTTTTTTAGAGTTCCTATATACTGTGATTGTGTCTAAACAGGCAAAGTATGCAGTGTTATTCTGTGCCGGGTAAATATTTCTAAAAAGGACCATGCACAGGTTCTCAGCCAAAGCAATATTTGAAACGTCAAGACTCTTCCAAATTATGCACCTCTTGTTGGGTGTCAGCCAACAGCTACATGCTTGTCAAGGTATCAAGGTATTGCAGTACGAATGCAATTTTGTCACAAGTATTATGAGATATATTTGTTATGCAATGAAAGGGTACACCTGAGGTATCTTCAGTCCCCTCAACCATATTGTAATGGCATTAGATTATTAAGAGTGACACAAACAATACGAAGGAAAACAGTTACATTTCTAGATATGTTGCTTTTGATATGTCAAAAAAAAACAGCGGGAAAATCCTCTCTCCTGCCCAGGTTGCCTGTCTGCTATTGGAGGCAGGATCAGCAGCCTTCAATAGGTGTTGTTTCAACAGGGTTATTCTTAGTTACCATGAGCGTCACGCATCAGCCTGTTTACAACAACGGGAAAGTAGTTCTCTCTGTTCAGTTGCAGTTGTGTGTGAACACAGCCAAGCTGACAGATGTATTTATTGGGTTTCCTGGGTCACTATGAGCCAAGGCTCCATTGGCTAGCGGGCCATGTGGCGGGAGTGGTGGTTGTGTAGCCATGTGCAGTTCTTGTGTTTCAAATGCTGTGAGGGTTTTTTTTGTTTGGTCCTCTAAGTGGGACTTTAGGTAGCTAGGTCTGTTGGTAGCAATGATCTTTTTGTTTTTCCCAGATACAACTAAACTCTGTATTTTGTTTCCTTTCTGGTTAGTCAAAAATAGAATGAATGAATGAATGAATGACATTTTTATTTATGTGTCATGCCACCCTAGTGGCCCGTCCCCTATGGAATTATATGACACATCATCCATAAACAAAACAATCGATACTCCTTTCTGTCTCGGTTACAGCATCACTTGTACATATCAAATAAAAAGAAACACATGCTGAGTGTACTTTAAATGAACAAATAAGACCTTTCCATATTACACTGACAAAGCCCTCCTCCTCATGGATCAGACCTTTTCAAGAAATACAGAAAAGAGAAGATATTGTCTTAAAAATACATTTCAGTTTTTTTGAGTCACCAAACCACACAAATTTGTTTTGTCAAACTATACAATACATAATTTTCTGAACCATATATCTATTTTATCTCACAAAAAAGTGAAAAGCTTTGCTTTACATCATATATCTAATGCCCATTTGTCCTTTACTTGCTGAAAAATAATGTCTTTCTATCTTTAATTTATTGTAATAATGATCTTCAAATCCAGTTCGTAAAAGGATGTTGTACGTATCCCTCGCCCATGCACCATTAATAGTTGTATATCCCTCAAAGATCATTTGTACAATTCTTTTGGAATTCAGACCCAATATTCTGTTCCAAAGACGTGCCATATGCACACTGCATCCTACCTCACTGAAATATCGTTCTGTATTAATGTAACAGCCTCATGTCAAAAGCTGGGTCTGTTGTGGAGAGAGCTTTTAGCATCATGAAGACTAGGCGGGGGTTCCTGTTCTTCACAACATCTGCCTGAGCAACGTGGACCTGTTGGGGGGCCTTCTGAAGAGCAGAGGAGAGGATTTGTACGGACCATCCAACCATGAAGTGTCCGGACCACCGATCGGCTTTCTGCATGGTGGGTGCACGAGAAGCTAAAACCTCTACAATAGCTTGGTACCTTTCCCAATATGTGATGATTGTCAGAATACGACTGCTTTGAAAACCTGGTAGGACCAATTTGAAAATTTGATCTAATGTTGAAGAAGCAAATATTGAGTGGTAGTAGCATGGGTTTGCAATTTGGAACACGGCAATGTGCCCAAACTTGTCTTACAGAGGAAGCTAACTCTTGGCAGTGACTGATGAGCCACTTGCCTGGGAAAGCAGATGTTGCTTGGCTTGCCATCCTCATCATTTTCACAGAAGGTTTCCATATTATGCTAAACAGTTTGAGATTGAATGCTGAGAAAAAAAACCCTCCATAGCAAGAAAAGTGCAAAAAAGATTTCTCTTTCAAAAAACACCAGCTAAAGACAGATGTCCGAAAGTTTTAGTGTGAATATGGAGGCAATGAAATGTATTCAATGCAATGTACCACTGACCACTTGGAAAGACAAATTCTGGACAAATCTCAGTGTCTTTCATCCCTCAAAGCCATGAGAAAATAGCCTTGATCATTGTGTCGTACAAACAGGACCCCCCCCCCACACACACACACACACACTGCATAGAGGGGAGACAGGCAGCATTATTACAAACAAAGAGTAAATAAACAGGGAAGGGAAGGATAACGAGGGGGCAAATGAGACAATCAAGGGAAAAATAGAATAAATCAGACAATCACTGGAAATACATGTAAACAAAATCTGAATGGCATGAGAGATGAGACAATCACATCCATCACAAACTGAACTGTCAGGAAGCCCTTGGAATATTCAGAAAGCCTTTTTAAAACCTCATCCATATTTGCTACTCAGCTACACAACCTGTGACGATAAAGCAACCGACTGGAGAGGATGAAATCCAAGCAGAAATCACCATGGCAAACAGATTACAACAATCGACCGGAAGAAAAGCTGAGCATGGGTCCGTGCAGCAGAATATTTTTCAACAAAATTATCAGCAAGAGAAACCAGTTTTTTTTCTTCAGATAAACTGTAGATCCAATGTCAAACTCCCATTGGCTAAGCATCTAAATGTGAACTTTGCAGCATTTTACATAGAAAAAAAACTAACATGAGATCTGATCTGTTAGTGATGTGCTAGCATAAACTCATCTCTGATGAGCATCTCGAAAAAAAAATATTATTGAACTCATTGTATAAAAGCAACCCCAGTAAAGCCCAGAGTAAAAAAATTACACTTCAAAGCGCTCATTATAATATTACACATATGCAGACGGGCATGCCTACACTGGGGACAGGTGTACATGTGCATCCATCAATTTCCGTGGCAACATAAGTCGATATAAAGACCCTCTGGACAAAGAAAAGTTAACCGTGATGATACCTCGCTTAGTCCTAATCCAGCTTCCTAGTACAGATCATGTTCAGCTGACGCCCAACGCCATCGGGTTGGACCATGCGTTCAATAGGCGCCTGACAGCAAAAACCATATATTTAATAATCCTGATGCCATGCAATAGACGGCATGAGGAATTCAGTTATACATGGGCATCCATGTGACCCCATTGGGGTTCCATATGGTTCTGCCATATATGCATACATACATACGTGAACCCTACGCCCACAACAAGAAGGCATAGTAATTTTAAGCATGTTTGCAGCATCTCCAACATTTTTGAGTGGTTAGTTTTTAGATTTTTTGAGGATTTAAAAAAATCTTTTTATAGAAAGTATTTATTAATTTGTTTATTTATTTAAAACTTCTGATTTTTGAGTCATTTTTTCTGTTAAAAAAAGTAAAGAAAAAGTAAAAGGGTTTTTTCACACAAATGCAATACACCTCTGCAAAGCACAATACAGTAAATGTAGGCCTGTGCGCAATCGCTAAAGACAAAAAGCTGCCCTACATTGAGAGATATGAGAGATAAATCTTCTTTGTCCCTATCGCTGAAATGAGATCAACAAAAGTAGTAAGGTATGGTAAGTTACAGAAAAGATCGATATCCCATATAAATATATATACATGTATAAACGACCTTGGCTTCGTCTTGATTTACAATTTCCGAAAGGTCTGATCTCTGATTATACATTATATTATACATTATACATATGTACTGTATATACATACATATAAATATGATCAAACATATGACCTGGAAATTGAAATGTGCCTCATCTTTCAGGAATAAAACCACATTCTCACCTCCTGTTCTTAAATCTCATGTAAAACCTCACTTTCCGTGGCTTTCCACTCAGCGGGATTCATCACAGAGAGTGTTTAATAGTTTTTTTTCCTGTTTGTTTTGCGCCTGTTGCGGTTTGCTGTTCTCTGCATGTGTGTTGTGTTGTTATGCCTTTTATGTATTTCACATCTGTTACATACTTTTATTTTGTTCATTACGTGCAGCACTTTTGTCAACCTCGTGTTGTGCTCTGTGAATACATTTGGGATTTGGATTTGGATTAGGGCACAATGGAAGATGGTAATGAAAGGAATAGGAGGGCAGGGGAAGGACGTCATCAGTGGGTCCACACCGAGATCTCAATGTGTGTCCAGGATGACGTCCTCAGAGAGAGGATCTAAAAGCGGACCTTTGCTTTGGACTTCAGAGTAGAGTGCTGGTCATGTACAGTAAGAAGGGAATAATGGGGTCCAGTTATAGTCTCATTCGGATGCACAGATAACACACAACAGACACAGCAGCTAGGAAAGAAGGCGGCAGGAAACCATGACCACGGAAACTATATCAATCATCTCATTGTTGGGACCCATCCAGAGATTTATAATGATACATTAATGAGCCAGAAGATGACTCAAATTTGTGGGAGGCCGGTTTGCAAAGTTTTTGCATTTTCATATGGCTTTGAATTGAAATGCTATACTTTATAATTTTTCAGAACATTAAGCTCAAATCTCAAGCAATTAGGTTTTTTTCTCAGTCATTCCAGCAAATTGGATATTTCGGTACATTGTTAGAAAAGCGTCAGCAATGCCAATGCCAATATTGGTGCTAGCTCATGGCCTGTGTGGGTGGATAGTTTTTTTCTTGCATACAGTGCTTTCACTTTCACTTTGCTATGACATTCTCTTTTCTGTGCAATGGAATTTTCCTAGTATCTCCAGCATAAAAGGTTGACGCGACACACTGTGGAAGGAAACTATAAAGCTATTGGCAGCAGCAAACCAGCTTACAGCTACTTTTAGCATGGTAGGCATCATTGAAGATAGCTAGAAAAAATACGAAAACAGGATTTGGTTCAAAATTTAAATAGGTGTTCCTGTGCTAAGGGAAGTGTTCTAGAGGCTCTGAACCCACTCAGAATGTGGTGGAGAATCATCTTGCTATCACAATTTGTAGGATTTATGAGATTATTTCACAATTCTTTTGTCAAAGGTCCCCTATTATGCAAAATTCACTTTATGGAGGTTTTCTAACAGTCATATGTGTCCCAATAGCCTGTGTATGAGGCACCAGAAGTGAAAAAAATGTGGTCCCCTCCTTCACTTGCTTGCTCCACTTTTTGGCGAATGTGTGCTGAAACGGGCGAGTCTGAGATTCTTCCCTTTGTGAGAGCACAGAAGTCTGTTTTACTCCCTTCATCTGAGCCACTAAAGACCCAGTGCATCCATTTTATTTTTGCTGGAAATGTATCAACAAAACCTCCCAAAGTTTTGCATGTGTGCGCCCAGCAGCTAAGCAGCTGAAGCTAAGGCATGGATCGGCACCAATTGTCCGTGACACAATTCCAAAGGTGAGAGCTGGAAGTCATTTCATGTTGTGTTGCTTTACTGTGTATACGCGTGCCCAGTGGTCGTGTCTGCGGTGGTCATGTCCGCGGTGGGCGGCCTGTGGTTGTGTTCACAGCAGCACGCCCGCCTTGCCCAATGGTTGTGTTACGCGGGGCCATGTCCGATGATCGTGCCCGCCGTTTCCTGATGGTTTCTGCGGCGGCTCGCCGCAACACAGCTTTTCTGTGTATATCCGCTGAGCCTGATAGCCTTTAAAAATGTCCCTGTAGCGTTAGCACTGCGGCTAACCTAGCTCAGTCATTGCTGACAACGATTGTGTCCTTGAATCATATGCAAGAGTCATTAATATCTCGAGACATTCAACAAGATCTGTGAGCGCGAGCCTCATTTGAAGCTAGAACAAGACACTTATTTGTCATTTGGATGGTTGTGATGACTGTTCATGGTGCTGTCTGTGCACTGCAGAGTAACGTTAGCCTCTGTTGTTTTGATGAACGAGCCAAAAACCAAAGCAGATGAAGATGCAGGAGGCTCTGAGAAGGAGGGGGAAGATGGTGTTGACAGACCAGAAGATGCCAGGCGACTTGACTCTGTGATAATTAGCAACACCGGACTCACCATGACCGGCTGGTTACACAGCAGATACATTGCAGACTCATTAACATGACATGCTAATAAGACGATTTGTCCACGATATCGACTGTGACCGCAAAAAAGGAAACAGGAGAAAGAAGAGAAGGAGGGGGGGGTAAGAAGCAATCAGCATGGAAAGCACTGGGGGTGGTGAAAGCTCATTAACTTTACTCAAGCATTAACCCATAGTGTGCTCGAATGTAGGCGTAAAAACTGTGTAAGTAGGCCCACTGGAATTATATTGAGGCAAACATTGCTGGACACGCCGTAACCGAAAAAGCCTCTTGGACGAGAGGTGAAACGTCCTCACAAAACTTCATGGCAAATCCAGTTGGCTACAATGAGCACAAAGGGATTATAGCCCACACAGAAAGGTTAATCCATCGCTGAACAAACTGTAATTATTTTCTGCATCATGTCTGCTAGGGATGTGCGTATCGATCCAGAAATATCGATACTTCCGATCTAGACGTGTGTTTTTGTGTAGGATATAGGAACTACCATTCCTCCGCTCTCGCCTCATGCTTCGCGCCCGCACACTGATACACGCAAACGCCAGCAGCCCTGTCAGTCACATCGTCACAGGGGAGAATAAGCTAAGCTCTGCAGTATGGCAGACAGAAAAAGTAGCATCGTTTGGAGTTATTTCACTCCAGTGAACGCAAATGAAGCAACTTGTGACATGTGTCGAAAGTCTGTAAGGTATTGTTACAACACCACGAATCTTAACAAACACTTGAAGATGAACCACATAGAAGAGCATGACGCGTTACAGCGGAGGCGATTAGAGGAGCGTGAGAGAGAGGGAGTGCAGGGAGACGACCCCACACCTGCCGCCCCAATGAAACAGACCTCTATGATGGAAGCCCTACAGAGAGGCAGGCAATATCCGGGTATGTAGTGAAAATACATCACAGTGCCCATCACAGGCCTATAGACGCAGGTTAGATCATTCTAACCTGAAGACCACTCCGTTTGGTCCAAAAAGAATTATATTGAGGTCAAAGTAACTGTTCTTATTTTCATTTTTTTTTTTACATTTTTTTTTTTTTAAATGTGATTTGCACTAATTGTCTTTAATTGCTCTGATTAAAGACAAAACAAAATCTGATATTTGGTAGCTTGTTTAATTCTTATACATAGGTATAAAATACATTTTTCATAATGACATTCACAAGTGTTCATTGTAAAAGTCATAATTTTCATATACACAAGTGGACGTCTAAGTATCGATATCGGTATTGGTATTGGGATACTAGCCTTGGTATTACTTGGTATCGGATGGAAAGGAAAAACAGTGGTATCGCATATCCCTAATGTCTGCAACTAAGGTGTGCAGATATAATGCAGTATTTAATCCTAAAACTTGAATTAGGTAAAGTGTTTAATAAGCCTGAGGTCCGTCCATTCGGTGCAACACAGCGGCGCCAAGCGCCAAGCGCCTTTTTCCCTTGTCCAACTTGTACAATGATAATTGAAAAAAGGAAGTCCATAGCTGAAACTGCCTTCAAAGTAAAAGTATCGCGTTTCGGACCATGCGTGTTGTTGCAGACGGCGTAGTCTAAGGAGAAGGAAATGAAAACTCACAACAATAACCTGCATAATTAACAGGACTCACAACTAATATACAGTGATATTTCGGTTTATTTCCCAAGACGGAGCCCCCCAGATTTTCACAATAAGGGCACCATGTTTTGGCATAACACGCCGCCAAACGTCATGATCGAGGTTAGTCACGTGTCGACATTAAATCCCTCCGACCAAACAATGTTTTAATTGCTGAAATGCCAGCAATGTGCAACGCTGTCAGCTTTGGAAGACACCCGATACGAACACTAAATATAGCTAGATGTAGTGGCTAATTACCAGCCGTGCTGCTAAATAGTTTTTTGCAGCTCATTGGAATCTTTTCTCCTCCAAGTCTGTGTGGAATGTCTTCATTTATGGTGGAGCTGAGTTAACTGGGCCCTTTTCGGTCTCATAACTTAGGCTAGGAGTGTTCTATATGCGGGTTTTTTGTTAAATACATATGTAATATGTGTTTGAAATATATCTGTTTATAAATGCGTGCAGTAAATTACCAGCAATGGCTTTGTACCCACAAAGTGCACAACAAAGCTCTAAATTGTAATATATTTTTTAAATCTTTTTTTATTTTATTAAGTAAACGTCACGTGTCCTTATTTGACAGGAGGGGGTCAAATATTTCAGCGGAGATGGAAGACCCTACTCTGTCCCTCTGCTGCCGCAGCCTGATTGGTTGTCAGGGCTGCATTGCAGTTATCCCTGCAAGGGGTGATGGCTGCCCAAAGTGCAGGTCTCCTCTCAGCCAAGGCCAGACCGTTGCTGTGGCTGGCCTGTCAGAGGCCTTGGCCATTGTACGAGGCCTCGACCATTGAGTGTCGTTATGTATTTCTGTTGTTTCCCGTTTGTTCCTGTCACATATTTCGTTCAAAAAAAACGTACAAAAAACTGTATGAAGAATAAAAAACTGACACGAAAGGTCTTCGTTTACTTCGATCTGTTTGAGTTCATTAATATGTTTAATGTGAACACAGTGTAAAGATGAACCATCCCTCATAATCATTCAGTAAATTCAAAAAGTGCTTATACACAGAACTGGTCAGTGAAACTCTAAGACACACATCAAGGCAAATTGATGTGCATTGCCTACACCAGTTCCAAGTTTTTTGCATGCAGCCCGGATTGCATTAAAAAACTTGGAACTGCTGTTAATTTTGCATCACATCCTCGTCCATCAGTGGGTGAATGTGAGAGGATGTGGTCATGTACTCAGTGAGTCACTTTTGAGTATCTTTCATGTTAAAAACAAAAACACGTGAATACAGCTGCATGCAAATGACAACAAATAAGGACCAGACAAAAAAAGTTGAGAGGAGAAGCACAGACGCATGAAGCCGCCCCCCAGCGGTTCAAGGCTGTGGCACAGATTCAAGGTGAGTGCCTGGCCTACCAAAAGCTCCATTACAGAGGACGGTTTCAAACCTGGACTTAAAGGTGGTGGAGAGAGAGTATGCCGTACTGTCCTATATGAAGTGCACGGCGGCATCTGATGATAAAATATCATACAAGCCAGGTACCGGATATACGATTTCTCCGTATTT
>CAESWR010002584.1:392128-405133 GCA_903171835.1 Mullus surmuletus | reverse complement strand
TTTGGATTTGACATCTTTTCCAACAGATTAGACCATAGGTCCTGATTTATTTTTATTGAATGGATGTTTTTTGTATTTTGTATGTATGTATTTTTATTCACGTTTTATTTTACTTTTATATTCATATTTTTTTTATTTTGTTCTGCTGATTTGGGTATTTGTTCTAGGGAGGGTATTATATTATATTATTTGATTTTTAAAACTATTTTTCATTTTTTTTTTAGCATCTCTACTATCTTTCTAACACTTATGCTCTCCTAAACTGATGTTGATTACATTTTCACTTTCTATGGGGAATTATTTGTAACATGTGAATTTTCATTTGGAAATCAATAAAGTCATTCTGTTTTTGATTCTGATTACAAGATAATGAGGCACAACCAAAAATACTCTCTGAGCGAGGTGGAAAATAGACAATAATCTTACAATTTATTTCCAAAATTGACTTTTCTCATTTATTTCAGTGCATAAACAGCTTACAGTAAACAACAGAATATTACATTACAATATTCCACATAGTTAAGAGACAAAAAAATAAATTTCTTGATAAATATATTTGGTATTTGCAGTGATTTACTATAGAGGAACTGTATCAAAGTGGGACTTTCATGCACACCGGTACACTCACACAGGCTAACTGGACTGAACTAAAGGTGAGACACCTCTGCCACACTTGGGCTGCTGTCTTAACAGCACCCATACACCTAAACACCTCAGGGTAGCTGCACCTTACCAAGAAATATCAATGTTGCAAGTCAAAGGCACTCAGATAACCTCGTCCATGCCCATGAACTGAAAACAAACTGACCGCACATCACATTAGCAGTTGAATAATTGCATTGCAAAACAATAGAGATGTGTCGAGTTCAGCAAAAAAACAAAACAATAGATTTAAAACCAAGTCGATACCAACATAAACACGGACATTTTTCTCAAACGAACACACGTCACTGTGCGTCTAAATCTGTGCCCTCTAGCAAAAATAGAGGCATGAATTGTCTTTATATACTCGTAAGACAGTCAATATCGGAGGTACATTCAGAGATGTGGCTACATTTTCAGTAAGACAAAGGACCTAGAGGAGTACACAGTATTTCAGTACAAATATGTGTGGACCCACATGAACACGTCAATATTGTAGAAGGACTACCGTTTGCCACCTCTGTGTGGCTTTGAGCGTACTGCGAAAGCACCGTTGGAAACTGAAAGTGGGGTGTGGACACCGATGTAAGTGGATTACAGGTCGCCGGTGCAAGCTGACTTTCACGGCTGCTGCTCCACACCTCAGCTAACTTCAGTTGGTACTCTACACAAAGGATCGAGACATTTAAGCCAAAGAACACACACTGGCAGAGCTATTGAACCCACTGCTACATGTTGGCTCCTCTATTAAGACAAAGACTTTGTAATTTTTTTTGTCTGCTAGCTGGTTGGTTAAAAGACATTTCTTTTTGAGGCATGTGGCGCCGGCAAACTGTCCAGCAAAAGTGTTGAGACATTTCTTCGCAAATGCTACCACAAATGCGTTGGACTGCCACCCTGATCCATTAGGAATGGGATGTATGACGTGGTTTGTCCCATGGGAATGTGATGACACATAACAATGGAAGAAAGGAGGGTACAATGAAAGAAAAAATTGGGTTTCCCTCACGTCTGTAAGGGGATTGGTACAAGTTAAATCTGACAAGTCCATTTGTGCTGGGGGGCGAACACAGCCTGTTAGCTCCAAAGCATAATACTCCACACAATGGTGTTTTTATATTGATCCAGCGTAGCAGAACTGGGATTAGCCACCACAAAGCAAAGCGATGTGGTGGGAAGGGAAAAAAATAAACGTTGATGCCTGAGCCCGGTAACACGATAGTAGACAAACACTCAACAAATATAAAAGACAGACTGAACGTATGGAGAATTTTGAGCATGTCGGCCCTTTAAAAAAAAAATTGTGTTTGATTTCCTGCTAGCTTTTCAAATGCAAACACCCACCACTGCCCGATACTTTGGACCTAATGAGCAACTGCAGAGTAGCAGTCAGTGAGTAAGTGGTGTGTGTCTGGGTGTGTGTGTGTGTGTGTGTGAGTGTATGTGTATGTGTGCAAAAACTGCAAGCGGTTTACATCATCGTACTTGAGGGTCAACTTTAGAGCCTCTTTACAGTAGTGTGCAAATACCATCCAAACCAGTTTATTTAGGAGCCTGTTAAATACCAATGGTTCTGGCAGACGTTTTGGTCGAGAGAAAACTCCCTCCACTCTCTCTGCTTGTGTCAAATAGGATCAGAACACACTTAAAAACTTCCTGAGGTGCATGTATGTTAGACGTTTTCCTGACTTAACAAAGCCTGCGCTTGTGGAATGATGTGGTGTATGAATGGATCTCCAGGTGAAGTTGTGATATGAGGGGAGGAAGAAGAGGGAGCTGGTCTTGGTATGATGAGTTTTCGTCACGATAACCATATTTTGCCCTTTTCAGAAACCCCCAAAACTTTTTAAGACTCCATCACCCTGTCAGCGAGTCCAGCTCAAAGTGCTCCGTTGGGACGACCAACCGTCCGTGCATCCGACCCCCCGTCACATGGTACCCTGATCGGCGGCGAAGAATCCGCCTTCCTTCTTCTTCTTCCGCCTCAGTCTGTGCGCCCTCCAGCAAACGGCAGCCACGAGGAGCATCAGGACACCGGCGCAGAGCAGCGCCAGCGACACCACCTTGGTCTGTAGCAGTGTGTCGAAGGTGAACGTCACCCCGGTGCCTGCCATTCCGATCACCAGCGAGATCACCCCGAAAGGGAACACGCAGCGGTACCAGGACTTCTCCGTGCCCCCCGTGGCCTGGGCCAGACGCTCCAGTGTCGGGAGGGATTCCGGATGTTTGGCCGGGTCTCTATCGACCCCTTGTTCTCCATCCAAACCCTGGTTCTGGTTCTCGGAGTCCTGGGGTATCGTGTTGGTCTCGCTGTTGTTCCCACAGTCCAGGTCCGGGTGAAGGACTGGGGCGGGGGGCTGGCGACCCGAGGAGCAACCCATCTTAGAGCTGCTGTCCTTGGGTAAATGGAGCGAGAAAAGCGGCCTGGCCACTCAGCTGTGACTGCCGTCGGTGCTCTGAACGCTACGCGGGTGTTCGTCTGAAGCTGCTCCTGCTGCTGTCAATGCCGGATCGCTGCTCTCAGGACTGGCCAGCATGTGCCTGCGATGTGAGAGACAGTGAGAACTAAAAAAAAAGAAGAGCTGAAAACGCAGAGGAAATAGCAAATGTGCCCTTTTCTCTTTTCTTTGTGTTATTTTTAGCCTCACACACGCACACAAAGCAGCTGCAGAGAGGATCCACTTACCCTGTATATTTTTCATCAATAGGGGGGACGTCTTCGATGCAGCCTCCTGAGCTGCTCGCGGGAGCAGCAGCAGCAGGAGGATTGTGTGTTGTGATGCCGCTTGCCCTATATAATCCAAGGGGAGGAGGAGGGGCCTGCAGAAAGTTGTCGACATATCCGAGACACCTGATTGGCTCCCCCCTGCTGAGTGATTTCTGGGAGGAGGGGCAGAGATGAGGTTATCTGTTCAGCAGGCTGATTCAGGGATATTAATTCATTATTTAGTGTGACGGGGAAATACTAGATGCCCAGAGGTGGTGTGGCATTCATGGTCCGCTGACAGCTGTAGGACAAGAACTGTAGGACAAGAACCGCGATGCTCCGGTTCACAGAGCAAAAAGGGGACAAGACTCATTGTTACATTGACCGGTCGCATCAGACTGAACTAAAGCACTGACATTGTCCCTCATCTCTGAGACTTTGTTTCCTATTATAAGAAGCACTTATCCACTGTCATTCCCTGACATGTATTGTGTATGCAAGTAACATTTTGCATATCAATCTCCAAACACTTACACAGCTATCACTTTGCAAAAATGTCCTGCAATTATCAGTTTTTTCCCATGTGGCCATAACAATCTCAGTGGAATTTCGTCTGGGTCTGTTTATTTTCTATTTCAATGCTGAAACAAGGCCTTACCTCGGTGTAAGAATAACATTTTGAGCTTATTATAGTCAATTCCATCAGCCTGAGGGCTTGATGTATTTCCTGCAATAGCAGAGGGTATCTCATAAGTGAATATAAAAGGAACTACATTAATTGGAAATAAAGAGTATTGACATGGCAACGGCGACACACAATTGAAGGATTTAAGTGGAACCGAAAACAAGCTCCTATCTGCCTTTTTCCGCGTTTTATTCACAGCCGTGTGCGTCACCCCGCACAAACAGGTTGCCTCCTTGTCACATTGCCCATCTACAATTTTAGTGTGTCAGGGATGATCACATTGAGACACGAGCCAACCGGACGGCTTGCAACGGCAGGCGAATTGTGATAAGTGCCTAATTGTGCACCTGTGTCGATAAGACTTTCCTCTGTCCTGAAGTTGCAGGTTGTCTTACTGTAATTTAGTAAGAGTTTGTTCATGGCATACCTGATTGTGGAAGATTTCTCTCAGGCACAGCTGGTTGTCTTGAGTGTAATCACAAACAGTGGGGGGGACGGTTCTGTTCCTGAAATGGTAGGAGTAGGAGTTTTATTCAGGTAGTAATCATGAAGGGTGAACAGTGACCCTGAGGCAGAACTACTTTACGAAGGAACTCTTCACTTTACTTTACAGCATTTATTTCCACTGCAAATAGTGACTGAATATGAAAAGCTATATTTCCTTATCATAAAGGTGGGGCATCTAGCAGTTTTTTTTGGACAATGTTACATTTCCTGCATCATCTACAGCTGTTCGCTGATAGCCACAAATTAAGATAGATAGATAAACAGACATACAGACAGACAGATAAATAGAGAGAGAGAGAAAGAGAGTGAGAGAGAGAGGGAGAGAGAGATAGATAGACAGATAGCTAGGGTCCAAAACAAGCATTTGTCTGACTCAGTTTGATCTATTTTGGGTTTGCGGGGGCCACGGTCATCCGTGACCCTTGTCTTGGAACAGCCCACACTGTGATTGGCCAGCTGCACACAGCATGCGCAAAACGTCGCACAATTTGCAGTTCGTCTCCCAAGATAGCCGACTCCACCGACGACAACAGGGCTTTGCTGCTCGGCAACCATTATCACTGCACTGCACATTTGTTGTGACACATGAGCAAGCCCGGTGAAAGGAAAACTGTCAGTTTGTACAGAAAAATTTCCAGAGACGAACTCCCACTGGACACCAAGAGTCGCCCAATTGGACAGAAAATGTTTAGCAGTCAAATACTTCTGGAACCATGTCATCACTTGAGACACTTGTGTTTGCCAAGGAGGAAAAGAACAGGTGTCTATTGTACACGGACCCACCCCACGGGAACAAAATCTGAATGGCTCATCATGGTGCAGAAAAAGCCAATTGACTTCAATTTGGCTTGTCAAATTGTTTGCGTTGGTAGGTACCCCAGAGACACACTGTAGAAAAAATAGACTTTTCACAATAGGAACCAACTTGCTCTTAAGTGTAGTAACATATGTTATGCCTTACAGGGAAATAGACAACATATAACATAAAGTATCTTGGTAAGTCACTGCGCTGATGGTTCCAAAGTCTCAAATGATAATGAAATGGGCTAATGTAATATTTACAAGATGTATATGACCATATAAAACATCACTTTTTCTCTTGTAGTTTTTTTTTCATTTCTAGTTATTATGTGGGGTCTCAAATGAATCATAACGCACGACATAAACCCAAATTTAGTATTGTGACACATTTTATTTTTTCCTCCCGTGGTTGGCTTGGTATGAAAGCTTCTGCATTCTCAAATAAGCCCATTCCCCGTCTGGGGTTTCGAGCTTTCATCTTTCACTATTAGTGTTTTTGCATCCATTAGGAATCCTGAGGGCCATTTGGGATTCATGTGAATTTCTTAGAAGTTGGAATCTGTCACTTACTTTGATGTTATGTAGATGATTATGTCCTCATGCTCATGTATGATATTTTTATTCTCAATTCCACAGATACTGTTCACATTCTGGGGAGATAGTTTGTAAAAACCTTTGCATTGAAGGGGCTATTGTTCCCACCTTGCAGAATGGCAGAATGGATTTTTAGCGCGGCTGTTGTGTACTGGCCAACAATAATGGATGGTGTGAGTGCTTCACCACACACACTGGGCACAAACGCAGAGAGAGGGAGGGAGGAGGAGGCAGAGGAGTGGATGAGCGCTATAGAAAGATCTGACACGTTAGCGGCCGCTACGCTGCCGTCACCCGTTCACGCTCTGCAACAATGAGGAGCTTTGTAACCAAAGATAGACTTACACAAAAACCCAGGCTCCCACACAAACATGAAAAGTCCTGTCTACACACACACACACACACACACACATACACAGATGCTATGTGGGTCAGTAGAGTTGGTGATTATCAGAAGGTTAAATGAGAACAAACAAACACATTGGCAGCATAAATCCAAAGGTTGAAGTTTGCTGTGAGGATGTGAGTTTATTAAGCAAGCCGGTGGGCTGGCATGCCGGCAGGCTGGTGAACCCACCAACATGGACCGCGTCCATGTCAGTGTGCTGACCACGAATGCTAGTGGTGACATCTATTTTATACAGATACAGTACATCAAAGAGATCAAGGCAGGACCAAGTGTAAAAAATGCGAGAACCAGCAGGACAGTGAAATGCGAATTCAGACAACGGAGAGGAAGGTGGAGACACCGAGAGTACAGGTTGTTGGAGACGAGTAAGATGTGGATTCAGATGGGGACAAAAGGTGGGGTGGTCAGAGGTGTGACCTTGGGGGGTGCCCTGCAGAGTTCACAGGGGAGGTGTCAGGGCTTTGCCTGGGAAGGGTTAAGGTCCATGTGGCATTAGGGCTCTCCAGTGTATAATCCAAACATTTTCTTATTCGAATGTCGTCGCAAAAAAAATCCGGTGTTGCGTCACACCAACACTAATGATGAATTGATTGTATTATTGTCACATTAATCTCTTTTGTCATGAACAGTTGTGCACACAACTGTATTTCATTCATGGCTCTTCCTCTCTGAATGAAGAGAGTTTCCAAAATTGAACTATGAGAGCTTGAATTACGCTGTTTGCTCACTGCTCCAGCAGCTGTGACCTCTGACCTCACAGTTGCAGAGATTTTTTGAACCATGGTAATTCATAAAGAAAAGTGGTACAGTGCACATACTTTTTCGTGGTGGAAATGCAAAAAGTAAAGCGGTACCATGTTGTGGAAAAGTGTCATTAGATGCTACTTCAACTAGTAATACTACATATATACAGTACATGTGTATGTCAAGCATGGGCCAAATGATAATGCAAGAGATAAAGAAAATACAAATGTTTCTGAGTTAGAAGATAAGTATCTGGAAATGTTGTGAAAGTAAGTTCTCAATAGATGAAAAAACAGTGAAGACAAGCCATTATTTCAAGTATCTATGGGTGTGCAAGAAGGTGTTCTGTGACCAGAGTATAATATCAAACCAATGATTATCATTATATAATAAGATCTGTGAACATGGATGACAAAAAAAATAAATGCGCCTGACACGCGGGCCTGATTTCCATGATCCAAATAAAGAGTGCAAATTTGAGCGTGCACATGCTGTTTATGGGCGTCTCAGATGATCTCAGAGGGATGATCGCGTTTATGACAGCAGGTGCAAGCGACGGTGCTTGGATAAAGGTTTTGTGTGTGATTTGTATATTCAAAAGATGAATGGCTTCATATAAAAACATTGAGATTGCATGATTAAATATGTGTATTGTTGTATGTTAAAATTGTGTATTTCTGTGTGTATTCCATCGAGTGCATTTGAGTTTTGCTATACAAAGCACACAGCCGGGAGGAACTGATAAAGTGTGCAGTACATTCATGGTGGCTGTAACAACAGACCTCCAGCAGGCTCACGACAACCCTGCTGATACTTTGCAGCCGGCTGGTGCTCCCATTGTTGGCTCCAACAAAAGGCAAAGTGCATGGTAGTGTGTTATATGACGGGTATTATCAGAGAAAGTCCCTAAACCATTAAAAGTGAATCACTGGAATGTTTTTTTTCGGACATAAGCAATCCTATGCAAAGTACTTCTCTAGTTTGTTGTTTTCATAATATACCTTCAAATACAATGTGCATTTGATTGAGATTTATGTATGTCAAAAGCAACAGCAATGTCTTGTTAAAGGCTGAAAAGAATTTGAGCATTAGATGCCGGCAAAGCGCCATCCTGGATGGGACGCTGTTGGTAGGACAGGAAATTGGTGCTGTGGCAATGCCGCAGGTTGGCAGTCACCACGTGGTTCACGCTGTCAGGCCCATCTGGCTTCATCCTGTGCCAAATCGTGACTGGTCAGCCTCGCCTCTCCTCCCGCCCACACCCTCCTTAACAGGACATCACTTCTTATGTCTGACCTCATCACTTTGGTGAGTTTCTATATCATATCTATATCATATGGACATCTCACAGTGAAGTGTGAATTTGAGATTCCGAAACGTGACTTTAATTGCGACATCTGGAGGGTTTCACAAAGCTACCAAACTGATTAAATCAAGAGCGCACAGATTTATATAATTTTTTTTATATCATCATATCTAAAAAAACAAAATTGTAGTCAAGGCAATAACAAAAATAAAACACGTTTAGTGTGAGTTACCCGACACGTGGCCAGTGTCGACCTGCTGTCTGACCATGCCGCCTAAAGTTTAGACAGAGCAAAGGACTCTGATGTCATATTTGGACATTTATTACTTAACTATGAGTTGAGTTTTCAATCCACAACTCTGGCTGATGGTGTGAAATGCATTCTGGGATATCTGGCTGTGTCAGATCTACACAAGTCACAATTCAATGCATCTTCGGCAGCAATGTAGGCGGGGCAAGAACTCCTCTGCTCTATCTGCTTGGGAAAGCAGGGTAGGAAATAACCTATTTAAATTGACTTTTTGTGTATTTTGGTCTTTGATGGTTCATCTGGTTATTTGGTTTATTGACTTTTTAAAAGGTGCCTTGCTGCCATGTGCACTGTTGCCTCAATCCTATGTTACTAAAGATGTGCCATGAGAGTTGTAACACATTTGGTTCTTGCATGGTTAATTTCATGGTCACTGATTTGCTGATTCTTGCTGTTCACGCCGAGCCATTTATGTATCTTGATCGACTTACCTATTGACATGCTCAGAAATTGAGAATGAGCCCCTGCTCCACCTTTAATCACATCCCCATACGAGGCTTTCAGTAGCACTCAGGTATGTGGTGTTCAGGGACAGCTCAACACCCCATATGCACACACCCCAAAATTATGAAATATTCAACCAGACAGAAACTGGCCCTCACACATACCCTCTACAAACTGTGCTCAGAGCCCACCTCCTCTGTTCGCCCACCTGGTTCACCCACACACAAACAATGGCTCTTCCAAGTTACCGTCCTTCCATTTGTAAGGTTGAGATTCCCTCCACCTCTACTTCCCACACCACCACTTAATGCTCTGCTTCTGAAAAACAGATTCAGGACTAAACAAAAAAGTGGTGATAAATTGACAAGAAACCCCATGCAATCTTCTTAAATCTGAAAGTTTAGATACCATTTGTGCTCCTGAAAGGTTTTATTTATGTAGTGCCAATTCATAGTAGTGTGTATCTTGAATGACAGCCGTGTGTCTGTGTGTATTTGGTGTTACAAAGTGAACAAGACCTCAATTAGTTCAAACACTTTAACGCCAGCAGATCATATCACCAACCATGCTGGATGGCACCTGACAGGTAATTGTGTCTATTCTCCCAGAGTCCCACTTACACCCACCGCTAACCTTGAGCCTTTGTGCTACACTGCACACTGGATGAATAAAGGCTTTATGCAACATAGAGCTGGTTAAAATAGAACCCACCAACATCTTAGAGTTGTTCCTATTCCATTTTTCCATTCTGGATACCACCATTTTTTTGTTGTCGAGTATATAGTACTAACCAGATGGATGTGATGCAGTTGCTTTTATTGCACTGAATCATTTTATTGAGTAGAGAAACAAAGAGCCATTGAGCATTAAGCTCAATCAAAAAGAAGCGTCTCCAGTGTAGACACATAAAGACACAAAACAGGGTGAGTTTTCCTGGAGTCTTAAAAACAGCAAAGACGCCAAGTGGAGGCTCAACGATGTATTGCAGGCGAATCACTCTTGAAGTCACAGTATTAGGGAATGTGCAATAATCTGTGTGAAAGATGATAATTAGTAATAAGACCAGTGTGCGATGACTAATTGCCTCGGCTGCAAACATGATCAGAAACATCAGTGTTGAAAGAGGATAATAGAATCAGAATTTGTTGTAGAATTTCCTGCATAAACAAAGACAAATCAGGCCTCAATGTTTGTGTTTATATGCACATTATTGAAATGTCATGGGACATCCGTGGCATTTGAATATCATCATCAGCTGTCCAATCATAACAGCGAGGGAGACCATGGACAGCCAGAGTCCTCACCTATAGACAATTCAATCTGAGGCACCAAAATGCTTGTTTGTACAAGTGTAAAGCTCCAGCTCAGGGCTTTTTGGCATTTCAGACCAACAAAATTCAAATGTTGAAGTGTGAAAGGGCTTTCATATATTTTACAATTCTATCTTGTAAACTGTGGTACTAAATGACATTTAACAGGGACATCTTGCCACCAAGATGCATGGCTACAGTGATGGCATTTTTAATCAGATGACTGTGGTGGCTTCTCTGAGACCCCTGTCAAGTTTGTGACAGCCTTCTCTCTCTGCTTAAAAGGTCATAACAATGATATCCGCTGAGCTGATGTAAAATCCCAATCACGTATTCATCAGTGTGAGTTGTCAATGCCATGGCAAGGTTATGGATTGGTTCTCTGTCTTTCATTTGATTTCAGGCCTAGCTATTGTCTTGATTGTGTGTGTTAAGGTCTTGGAAAGCAATAATGAGTGCAGTTTGATTAGACTTGAGCAAAACAATGAACGCACGCACACACAGGCCAGCACCTATGACATCATCTAGTCATATACCAAATATTCATATACTTTTTCCTGTCTGTCATTATTGGATACACTGACTAATCCAGGTGTATCTACTACTTCAGTCCTGCAGTCAGGCACACCTGGATTAATGTGTGTCAAATATAATTTAACAGATAGGAAATAAAAAGCTGTTTTAACACTTTAGAAAATGATGATGTTATGTATGATTTTCTTAACACTTTCACTGCATTGATTCTTGACAAATAGATTTGCATGTATTTAAAAACAATAATAATTTAACACCTTGTTGCCATTTGTGGTAAACCACATTTTAAAATGACAAAAATATGGCACCATTTTCCACTACTGATGCAAAAAAGTGTCTGAAGGGATAAAGGTGGAACATTTTCTTCAACGGGTGTTATGGCCCGATTATTAGATCAAAGGTTGACATTTTAAAACATGGATTAAACTCAGAAAGTAGTGAAACCGTACATAAAGCCAGTCAATGTGACTTTTTTGTAACTTTTTATTGCCTGTCTTCCTGAGCGTTTATCTACTCCCGTACACAGAGTGCTGCTTGTGATGTCTTGTTCTCATGTGCATTTTGGTGACTTTGGGTTTATAATGGGAATAGACGCAGAACAAGAGAGAAGAATCAGAATTGAGGACAATTGACTGCAGTGTGTCAACGCAGCCTAATTTCTCTTTCTACACACACTAATGAGCAAGACACAGGTAGATGGGAGCAGCCCCCCCCCNNNCCCCCCCCCCCCCCCCCCTTCCAACTAACCATGGCCACGCCAAGGTCAGACAGCATGCGAGCAAATAATAGAGAGGCAATCTCTGTTTGGATGCTGCTGCCACAGCTAATTGGCTGGGCTATATTTGGCTAAATTGGCTATCCGTTTGCTATCTTTAGCTCTAAGTGGACACTTCAAAAACACTACAATGGTTAACGGAGATAAAAACTGACTAACATCATGGGCAGCTCTTTCTAATAAACATCAGTCCCACATCATTCAATCGTAATGCAGATTTTCCACTTTATAAGTCCTGCTAATTGACTTGGAGAAACCCTGGCGACTTTTCTCTCCGACAAACAAACACCTAAGTGTGCGTGGGCTGAGGCCAATCTTAGCTTGTGGCAGCACTACATAATAAAAGCTTGTAATTATAGACCTACACAGTTAATTAAGAACATGGCCATTGCAGAAATTACAATAGGCCAAGGGATCAGTGCAGCACAATGGCTACTGAATAAAAATTACTCTGAAGCCTAGATTTAAAAAATATTAAATATCAAATAGCAACCGATCTATAAGCATGGAATAGCAACGGTTTTGTTTTTGTTGTGACTGTGGGATGTGCAGGAGAGATTTTAAACGACAGCAGAAGAGCCGAGTGCCACTGGATGAGGTCACTGAAGACGGGTCTGACCATTAGGAGCTTCGAGGGCAATCAGCGGAGTTTTAAATCAAATCTTGGAATGGACTGGGAGCCAGAGGCTTTATGCAGAGGAACGTGTTAGCATTTATTGTTAACGGCCAAACAACCTTGCGGCTGCATTTTTTGGACCATGTGCTGACAAGCCAAAGACTGACATTCAAACACCCAACACGCAGGGACAGATGGGAGGATTAAAGCGATACAGGGCAACTGCATTAAAATATATATTGTTACTGTTTTTTCCATGCCATCAGTTGGGGAATCATTTGGAACAGTCATAAGAAGGCATAAATACCAAGAAGATGTCCTTGATTTGCCGATTGGTGACGTCGCCTGCCATTGTAATAGCCCTTTCTTTCACCGTCTTTGTGGAGAGAGGCATGTCTTTAATTTTCTGGATTATCTCTGTTTTGTTTTTGAAGTCTGAAAATAGGTGCTCTGATATTTTAATGAATGAATCCTTCATGTAATCACCTTCTGTGAACGGTTTTCCACGCTTTATTATCTCTCGGGTTCTCTCACTCCCAACTGGATAGTTGGCTGAGAATTTAGCATGTCTTCCCTGGAAATGTCTTTCCAAATTACTCTTTTTGTTGTTCGACAACTTCT
>CAESWR010002584.1:331553-349513 GCA_903171835.1 Mullus surmuletus | reverse complement strand
TCACTGGCTTCAAGACAAATGTAACGACTAACAAGGTACTTCATAGAAATGTAGAGGAGTGAAAGTATAATGTTTCAACTACAGGGGATCATTCAACCCTGCAGAATTTTTTATAGGATCATCTCTCTGTACGAGAGCATGTTGTCCACTTCTTATTCAGGTGCAAAACATAGATTACAGCACTACTTTTGTTTTGTTTTTCATCAGGTTTGATATTTAATTCTTGCACCTTAATTTGCGGCAAAAAAATCACTTTAGGAAACAAATTCTGTGAGAAATGTAGGTAGTAAGATTGTTTGATTCAAGATTACCAGGATACAGTCTGTCAAAAACAAACATTAAATAGATGTTATTAACAAGGGACACTACCATATAGCCGCTTTTTTTCGGCCACGCATCTAAGCTATGTTTAGTGTAGGACCTGCGTAAGGGTTAAGAGCTAACTACTGCCATGTGTTTTGCTCGGCAGAGTGGGTCTTCTGCCAGGCCAATCATCTACTGTTGGCTGTTTAAACTATAGAGCTGGGACTTTCTACTGCCAGCCTCTGCTGCCAGTGGACCAGCGGACTTGGCTGAGCACAACCCACTCCCTCCATGGCACTTAGTGCAGCGGTATCCAGCCAATAGACTGTGATCTTTTGCAGAAATGGGCTGGAAACGGGACTGCAGAGGGCTGCAGGCCGGGTTATAATCTTCATCAGTATGCCCAATACTCTTGGCTTAGCCTGAGCCACTCTCAAATACCCACTAATTCTACTAACGCAAGGCCTTGGCTCCTTTGTCTGCACAGACACACTCTGCCAGTTAGCTACTTTTTATTATCACTGTTAACTTTTTATTCATTCTTTATCAGCAATTCCAAAGCAGTTGCTAGCCCGATAAGCTACTGTATATTCTGTACACATGGAAACTGTGATGTATGTGTACTTTAGCAGTTCTTTTGTGAGAATTGCACAGGTCAGCGAACAATGATAAAGAAATGACTATGTATTTGCAAAGCTACAAAATTCTTCTTCAAATGAATTTATGTTTTAGTCCATACAGATTCATAGGGTGGGCACCTTTGTGTCTTAAGCCATACATAAACAAAAAATACACTCCAAGTCTTTGTCGTACGCAAGAATGACTACAACATAAATGCATGATCATGAGACAGCAGTTACCATTAGTTCATGGATAAACCTAAACAGCTAAACAAAATTTTGTGTAATACAACCATCCGCAAAACATCAAAGGTGACTCATAGCCAGTTTACAGTATCGCAATTCAGTTGATGGAGTGTGTATGCCAGTTGGCGAATGAATCAAACGTCCAATTGACTGCTTGACAGTGATCACAGTGGACAACAAAGAAAGGGAACAAAGTGCTTTTTAAACACAAGGAAGTGGTGTGGTTTCTGAGCTGCAGCTTACTGGCTCCTTGTTTCCTGTTTTACAGTACAAGCTAAGTGCATAATGAGAGCCCTGTAAACCTTTGGTGCTGCGGTCAGAGAAAGCAGTATTGCAGTTAACATAATTAGGACCAACGCACTTGTAGCACCACATGTAGGAGGTTTTCACACCACCGGACCGTGCCGAGGCAACCTTTGCTCAGCCGAGTTAACTGAGGCCGATGCTCTCAAATCTTCTGTTCTCATAATTCAAAGTGCTTGTTTTGCTCACGAGTAAACGCATAGGTTCATGTGCATGGTACGGAAAGATGTATTTATCACATACCCTTGATATCACATGTCAAAAACACAGTAGAAATACACACATTTTCCTTTTCCTTTCCTTGTCTCTACCTTCAAAATCGAGGTGAAGGTTTGGCATTTTGCTAAAACTGAGGGTATTAAATAAGGAATGATTGCTGCTCTGGATTTAGCATTTAGCATTTCACCTCAACCAATAGAATAGCATCGCACAGGACTTTAAAAATGTATCTTACAATTTTCTTCCTGAGTCTGACAATTAATTTTAAAGTTGAACCCAGTCAAAGAAGGATCGTCTCCTACACTACCAGAATTACTTGGAAAGAGAGCAACACTAGCGGATTTCCAAAACCCCAGTGATAATTAGATAACCTGCATTACCCACAGGCGAAGGATTTGATTGTGTGTTTAACCACAGATCGTCTCTCGAAGCTGCAGTTACCAAAGGGGAGCAGAAGAGGGAAAAGCGTATCTTGAGGGCAGAGGTTTAGGCCAAAGCTAGATTACAGGTCTTTTATGTCGAAGGTGGTGACAAGCTTTTGGTCTTGCAGACTTAGCCAGATGGCTAGTTTAGAGGGGAACGTCTGAAACGATTAGAAGATTCGAGCCAAACAACTGGTAAGCGATAGCAGGAGAGGCTCTCTAGCAGAATGATGTCGAGGGAGCATTTGTGTGTTTGCATGTGGAACACGAAACTCTCCTGTAAGTGAGCTTGTTTGTCTGTGCGTTGCTCTGGATTTTTCCTGGCAGCTACTGTCGAGGCCACAAATCTCCACAGTGAGTGGCTGATCAAGCCCATTAACTACGATGGAAGACACACAAAGGCCATCGCACTCTTTCTCTTTTTCCACACGCAGAAACTACACACCTTTACTTTCTGGGAGGGTTGGCTTTACAAGGAATTTTATCTATTTGGCATGGTAGCAGAAACATTGTTTTGGGGCGAGGGGGGTGGGCGGTGAACATCTTTAGGGGGAGCAAGATCCAAACATACAGCATGTCGCAACCTCCACTTAGAGTTTGTTTCTGATTTGTTGTGGCTTGGCTCTGTGGAGGGAGGTGTTGGAGACGCTGGAAACCTTCTCAGCTCGGCTTGCGCACAGCCCTAGCGCACATGATACACACACATACATGAATATTCTCACTCTCCTCAGGCCGCTGGTGGTTTGGCCGATGAGGAGATGGTGGTTGAGGTCTTTCCTCAGACACTGCTGGGGGGCGGTGGAGATGCTTGCACACGTAACCACCAGCCACGTGAACCGCTCCAGCTCGACTGTGTGTTTATTTGTGCAGTCATCTGCCTCGGTATTCACATTCTTTTCCAACAATGTTTATAAAAATGTTGCAAATCCACGCAACAACATATTCCAATAGAATGTAGAAGCACAGGTGTGTTCCAGGGAATTTAACCCATAATTTCAAATCATTTTAACTTTACTTTGGTGAAACTTTGGCTTGTTATTAAGGTGTTAGGTTTCTCTGGAAGAACATCTTCTGGAAGAGATGAGTCTTCTGTAGAGGACAACCCTGCCCTCTGTGGATTTGGTAGCTCATTCCACCATCGGGGGAACCACAAATGAGAAACAGTCCTGGCTGAGATTTCCTTGTGTGCGCACATGTCAGTGGACTGAGAAGGAGCACAGGCTTGGCTAGTTGTAGAGTGTTCAAGTGGAAGGTTGCCGAGCCGGAAGGCAATCTTGAGGTGAGTGACATGAGTCTCAGGAGCAACACACTCTTATGTTGACTGAAATGGTTGACATTCTGCAGGATATCAGACTCAAAAGTTTTTTGGTGGCAGTTTTAGAGCCACGCAACTCTCTAAAATAACTAGTAGCTCTGACCAACCAGTGCCTGCATCTCATCCAAGAGCAAATACTGGTATCACCTTGTGAGAGTCATAAAGGACCTTTGTTCACAAGATTAATTCAACCTGTCCGGAATTGAATGCACATTTACGAGGACAGCATATTTTTGTAAAACTGATGTCCTTAAAACACCATATAAGGCCATGTTTCCTACCCCCACTTTCAGAAGTTGTTCAAAATGGCAACAAAGAAAAATCTTTTTATGAAACCAGAGATTGAGGTTGTGCTGTTGAAATACCAGGCTACTACCCCTGTGCTCACTACGCGTGCTGTTCAACTGCACCTTACCTGTTCACTGCACCTTATACTTTATTTTATACTTTTATCTTGTTTTATTTTGCACTACAGTTGATACTGTCACTACTGTTTATTTAATACTGCCTATTTATACATTTTTACATTAATGTATATACTGCATATTTGTACATGTTGTACATCTTTTACATTTGTGTATATTTCCATGTATATATCTTTATCTTTAGATTTTTGTTTATTGCTTAATAGGTTTGCGTTTTATATGTCATAGGTTGTCATTGTCTCTGTGTGTAATGCTGCTCCTATGCAAAAATGTCCCAACTTGGGATCAACAAAGTATATCTATCTATCTATCTATCTATCTATCTATCTAAGATGTTGGAAAAAAAATGGGAGGAAATAATGACATTGGTCCATATCTACAGTTTTCTGGCATTATGTCTGCAGGTGCAAGGTCTGAGATTGGAAAGGCCTCCCTCGTGGCAACATTCTGAAGAACACAGCTCTCCAAAATTATTTGAAATTTGCCTTCACTGGTGTGTAAAGTAAAGCTGTGCTGAGGCCTGGCATTAGGACGTTGCCCCAATCGCCTGGATGAAAATAAAGAATTGTAAGAAATAAACTTCATGGCAACGATTCTGGTACATTGACAAGCATCTCACCAATAAGCCAGTCATCTCCATGCCAACTGCACAGTTTTGTCGCACAAAAGAGTCAAATCTGATATTTGTAAATCAATGCTGTTTTTTGATTTAGGAAGGGGGATAAGGTCAAAGGAAGTTGCTTCGATGTCTAAAGTCTGATGATTTTTGGCAGTCCTGTAATGTCATGAAAGTCTGTCGTGCTTTGTACTTGGCTGGGGACGGTGTACGGAAATTTAATGTACCTAGGTGCCATTCTCATGAGACCGGCGATGACCAAGCGGAGGACCAACCTGATCTGCCTCCAATCTCCTGATGGAAAGTTCCCACCATGAATCCAATAGTAGTGAGAACCTGCAGATTTAGTGGAATGGACTTGGATGGGTGTGCCAAATCTCAGCAGTAGCCACTCGTCTGTTTCTGCCAGTCAGTCAACGTGCTCAGGAAACACGCCCTTGCTTTCATGCGCCCGACGTGCTATAAGTCGTCCAAAAGCAGTAGGTCAGCCATGACGCCAGTGGTGCACTTAACACTAACGCTCTTGTATACATAGATAAATTTAGTTTAATGTATCTGAAGTTTTAAAATTAAGATTTGAGTGTAATACAATAGCATTTAAATCCAGTTAATCGTATCATTGTCTTGGTAGATTTGATTTACATTACTACCCAACTGATTTCAGATTTATTATCCTATAGACAGATCTGGACCCCTTGTAACTTATGCTGATACCTTATGCTGATAGAAAATTCTAAATATAAAATGGTGTAAGTGGAAAAAAATCTAATCAAATCTGTGCATTAGGTTTCTTGTATATGAGGCCATTTGTTAAAAATTCAGTGTCTCTCTAATAATGAAATAATGAACATTTTTCATCATGAAAATTTACATAGCACTGGACTTAAACATCAGCGGATTCAGTAACATAAATATAATTCATTATAATACAGAGTCATGAGTTGCCTGAAGACATATATGAAGTGGACAATGCAAGTCCGGCAAGCTTTGAAATTATTGGTTGTACATTGGTTCCAGTACTTAAGAATAACAGGTTATTTGGTCTTTTACAAGTTTATTTTTCAAAACTTTAAAGCTTTTGAAATTCTCTTCATTTCATCCATTCTCTTATATTATGTGGTTTCTTTTTTCCATTCGCCAATCATGACCAATATGTTTTCAGTATATTATTTCTTATGGAAGCCGCTTCCCTGGTTTGGTTTATATTATAAACCATTATGTCATTTTGATTATTACATTACACGCTGCTGTACAACACCAGTCCACTGCATCATCATGCTGTAAGTAGATGGCTGTTGAATAAAAACTCACTCTGACCCAATTTTAGCTTATGTTGTTTGTTCTCCCTGGTTTTCCTAAACTCCTGGAAGGTTGGAAAACCTCAGCGGGGAATCCCTTAATTCAAGTGGCCCTCCTGATCCTTTCAGATACTGAACTTATTTTTCACAAGCAACGGTTTCATTTACCGGTAATATGTTGGAAAATCAAAATAGCAATTACTAGGATTGTATAAGTCTATACTGCTCCAAGAAGGTGATTTGAGCAGTATAGCAGTGGCTTCATAATTAGAACAGATACATTTTGTGTGTATGTGTGTGAAACAGTCAAGCATTTCTCTAGTTAAGGATCCTCCCTCCAAACCAATAGGCAGCAATATAGCACCTGAAATTAATTTGAGAATTAAAAGAAAACAAAAAAACACCACTGCCCCTTCTTGCTGCAGCGATTATAGCGGTCACAGTCTCTCCGTCAGCGCCCCCCTCCGGGCCTGGGCCAGGGGTGTACCACCCACCCAGTCCCTCCTGAAGCCCTGCCCCTGCTTCAAGTTTAGATTTAGTTTCAGTCTTAGCAGCAGGTAGGGCTCTAAATGTCAAATCAATGTGGTCTCTCGGCTTCTGCCTGTCTTTGTTAAAACTTGGTTTGGAGGCAGAACGTCATCTCTATGGTGGAAGACTCTTCTGATAGTCTCTCTAAACTTAATGCAACCATGACTCCCCACACCTTTATCTACAGAAGATAATAGTTGTTGATGCTATATTCATGTTGCATGCTCGCTATTAGCACAGTTGGCTTTCTGTGCCAAGATGGGTGTGCCGGCGCAGTAGAGGGAGTGTCGTCGGAGATATGCCCGACAGAGTGACAATTTGGTGCCAGAAAGATTTGGTGGATGATTTTGGTGGATCTGATCAGGGCGCAGATGGACAGATGCCAAACTCCGCAGACAGGTGTGGTGAATGTCAGACGTTATCATTCCTGAATATGTGAACAATGGTCGTCAAACCCCTCAAATGATTAAATAAATGAATTTACTAAAATGTCAATATAGCAACTCTACTCTTGTCCATTGCATCTGATGTTAATCAAAGGCAGGTGGCACGCATCATGACGTACGGAAGATTAATTTGTCTATAGTAGATTTCACATTGGATTAAATGATGTGACTGAAACTGAATGTGTTTGGGATAAATTAGGATACGTATTAGACATACATAGAAAATAAAGAACAAATGTTAATGAAACAAAAAATGTGATAATATTAGCATTTTTCCATTTCTTTGAAATTCTTGAAGTGATGTTAAGTGAAAGTCAAACATGTGTTTTGATGTATGTTATTACAGGAGTCCCTCTCCTGTAACTCTTCCTCCATCTGCTGTTATGAGCGACTCAGGGCTCGAGCGGACGCCAGCAACCAAAACTGTCAGTGTGCTTCATTTAAAGGGAATGAGAGGAGCCGGTTTGATAGGCCATGATTGATATTGTGTGTGATCACAACTGCAGCAGCGAATCTGTCCCTTTCTCCTGCTGGGCTGCTCTGGCCTACCAAATTACCAAAATCAATCTAACCCCGCCTCCGGCGCACCTACACCTTGCTTACGTGAGTGCCTGGACTGCAAAAATAGAGCCCTTAATGTCTACCAGAGTATTAAATATCATATAGAACACCTTTAAGGCACAAAACACCCCACATTGTAATAGAGCATATTCATATTGATTACCAAATGTTGCAATTAGTCCCTTTATGTGACAAGGAAGTTCAAAAAATCTTGGTGAGTCTTAGCTATCCTCCGTGTTCGATGTTCAGATTGCACAAAATGTACCAAGCTCCCTCGCAGTGCCGAACATGCAGAACAGAAAGTCTTCCTTGACAGTAATGAGAAACAGAAGCCTAGTGCTCTGAGGAGAGATTTCCACTGTGGACCACATCACGCTGCTGCTTTGAGATATGAGTTACAGTATCCACAAGTAACAGTGTTTTCCAAGTGACTCAACTCCTCTTATTGATATTGTTCTTTGTTGAGTAGTACAGTAAGTCTCACGTTTCCCTTTTAAAATAAAGAACATCTCCAATGGCAGGTACCTTAGGTAACGTTATCGCCTTCCTGCAGGTTCAGTGACCACAGAACCAGGGCGTGCTTGCAAGTGAAGTGGTACCACAGAGTGAAGGAAAGCCAAGCAAGATGGCCTACCTTTTTAACGAGTGTGAGGCAGGAAATCTGAAAATCTGCGGTCAGAAGCGGCACTGATCAGCCCGTTAACTAGACGGATGGAGAGTTATCTTAGCCCTAATTAGCTGCATAGGAGAAAGGACCATTTCCAGTGCTAATGCAAGGTAGATGGGAGATAGCGGAATGAAGGGTGGGGGGCTTGACAACAGCTGCCACTCTGCGGCCGCACTGCGGGTTGGCATTGCTTGTTCGGCAGAGTGTGTTGCTTCCATAGTTTGATAAACATCTCTGTTCCGCTTCGGCCTGGGTTTACTGCTCCTAACAGAACAACTTGGAGATTTCTTTTTTGGATCCTGCTCTTAAAATTACTGACATTTACAGACATTGAGCTTTGAATCATTCAGCCTCACACAGGGGCATGGAAACATAACCCCCACTGTCCAACTCCACTGCCCGACCACCCCCCTCCCATCCTCTCACTCCCTCTCTCTCTCTCTCTCCCCCACCTCTCTCATTCCTATTACAAACAGAACCAGCTCCAAAAAGCTCTCCGGATGGGCTCTAGTCCAGATTGTATATCTGCTGTGTGGGTTCCTCTCTGCTCCGCCTGTTTGAGTCTGGGGTATGGCTTTTTGTTTTTTTATGAGATTGCTAGAATGAGCTACTTCCTTTTAAGCTTCCATATCTTACCTTGGGCGGGGCAGAAGTGATTGGAGTTTAGTAGTCAAGGTCTAATAACTGTAGTATTTATATGATGATTGCACACGCTTAATGTGGATTTTAGACTGAAAAGCTTTTAAAGAAATTCTTCAGTGTGGACAATTGGTAAGCTCAAATTGGTGGCAGAGAGTCGACCTGCACTTACACCTGCTCAGAACACCTCTAACTTCCGGCGCAGTGCAGTGCAGCTGGTCTAATGCCATGTTGAAGGATCTGGTCGGGGCACAGGCAGACAAATGCTGAACTCTGCGGACAGCTGTGATGGATGTCAAATGTATTACATTCATAAATATGAAAACAGTGGTCATAAAACCCTCTAAATCAATAAATAAATGCATATATTAAATTATTAATTTATCAAATCCTCCACTCTTGTCCATTGCATATGATGTTAATCAAAGGTGGGAGCACGCGTCATTATGAGTGGAAAATGAACTACTTATTTGACACACATCAAAAATAAGGAACAAATAGCCTATTAATGAAACAAAAATAGAATAATACGCTGCATTTCTCATTTCTTTGCAATTCTTAAAGTGATGTGAAGTGGAGAAGTGAAACAATCTGTTTTGGTGTACGTTATAGCAAAACTACCCGTCCCATAACTCTTCTTCCACCTGCCGCTATAAGTTACTCGGGTCTCGACAGGTTGCTGGCGACTAAACTATCAGTTCGCGACTCGTGCACCGCATTTAAGGGGAATAACAGGAGCTGCTTTGATTGGCCATGATTGAAGTCCGCTTTGATCACACCCACAGTGGCGCATCCTTCCCTCTCTCAGCTCCGTAAGGCTGTGTTGGTCAACCAAATGACTAAAACGGATCTAACGCCGCCTCCAGCGCAGTTATGCCATGCTTCGACTGGTCTTGAACCTGGTCTATGGACTGGCCATCGGGGATACCAGGCATTGTCCCAGTGGGCCCGTGGCCCGTACGGCCGTAGGAGAAAAAAAACCAAAAACTTGCGGTGCAGTTGTTTGTCGCATCCAACGCAGCGCTGTGTTTCCCCTACATTCATTACTTGTGGTGGTCGCGAGTTCTGCTGTAATGCGATGTGACCCCCCCTATGTTGCAAGCACCCCTGCTATCCTGCTCCGACGCCACCCCCAGTCCGACGTGACGAGCACCACCAACCTCCAACTGAGTGGGCCGGTCTGGTCATAAATTTCCCGACCCACTTTCTTGCCCCAGTCCAGCCCTGGCCCTGGGTGTTACTAGTCGCTGGTAAGTAGAAGAGTAAGCCCTTGCTGAGAGTTGAACTCATGGCCTTATGGGCCAAAGCCCTGCGAGCTACCATACCAAAACCAACCCCCCAACTGATTCTACCTGTCTAATTTATTATCCAAAAGAGAAACACAATTTATATTCATACATAGTTCATCTGCTGTGTTTTGTGCCTTTTCCTTATAAATATGTGTTACACACAAGGTATTTGGTCTGCACTGATTCAAAGTAATGCAATGCTGACTATTAGTGAGTCAACATGACTGCCTTCCCATTCAAAAACTGCTATTGGCTGGTATGAGGTCTTGGAGTAAATAGTAGCTTCATGCATAAAAATGATGCTGCTTCAACCTGTATGAGATCGGTTTGTAATGTCTGGCCAAGATGTACAAATTCCATAATGTGAATTTTCGAGTATTTTTTGCTGAACATTTGAACATTTGAACATTTTAGAGAGGTATTGAGCATTTACATGGTGAATGACATTTTCCTTGCTGATTGCGTTAATCAGTATTGGATGGGAGTATTTTATGATTAACTTATCTATTTAATGTTTTCAAATCTGGAGTTGGATGATGCACTTCCATTGGCAGAGAAGAGTCTGATCTTTTGTTTGTTGTATTCAGAAATTGCAGTTAGGCTGAATGCTTGCCTCAAAACCATTGCTGGGGCAGGAAACAATGCTGGCAAGCAATGCCAGCATCAAAATTTTAGCACATAGACACCAGTAAATCACAGGAAGCATGGATGCCAATATACCACAATAGCTTTGGCAAAAACAAATTACACATCCCAAAAACTTATTTTTGTTGCTTTTTTTGTCTTCAGGGGAGATTTTGTATGTTTTTTCAGATCTATTTGCACCTCACTTACCTCCAATGGTCCATGTAAGCATCCATGATTGTCTGGAGCCTGATAGTAATGAGCGACCCATACAGGCCAACAGGGTGCAATTTGAGTCAGGGCTTTGGCTCAAACGACAGCATCAACACTAGTGAAAAAGCAGCTATGAGCAATTTTTCATTTAAATTCCTGAATGCATCCAGTTTTAATAGGAAGATTGTCAGTTAAAGGCAACAAAATGTTCAAAGTAAAAAAATGTTTTTAAAATATGAGCTGCATGGAAAGAAGCAAGCATGGTCAAGTGGGTGGAAATAGAGCAGCGGTGAAGTGGTGACAGGTGTCTACGGTCTTTCTCATCCCTTCTTTCACGCTCTCCCTTTCATCTTTGACTCATCAAAACATCATCTTGGTCTGACAGAGGAAACACGCCCTCGAGGGAAAAACAGGATGGGCTGCTGCTGATGACTTCACACCATTGCCTGCAAGGTGGTGATGGAGTGATGGTCTTTATTTGTACATGTGCAGCTATATCTTTTTTTTCCTCTTTTTTTAAGTACTATGGAAGCTGAAAGAGTTTCTTCAACTCCGCTTTCGGGTTTCACTTTCCAAATTTGCGATTAAACATCCATATAAGTGTCTGTGAAGTTGCTTATGGGGTGAGAGTAAAATGTCAGTGAGCTTTCTTTGACACTAAACCGACTTGAAAAATGCTCAGTGGGACAGTCAAAACCACGAATGGCTTCTGAGGGTGAATGATATCAGAGCTGTCATGGTCCTTATTTTTTATTTATTTATTTTTACTTTTTCTCTCTCATTCCAACACCAATAAACTAACGTCCCTGATGTGTTTGTTTGTGTATTTGTATTTTCAGATGAACAAAGGTTGTGGAAAAGTTGTACAAAAGTAGCGGCACAAATGTATAATGAATGTGTAATGGGTAACCGACCCTCTGCAATTCAAATGTGAGATGTGTATAGGAGCTTGCACGTTAATTCATGACCTAATCCATGACCTGGAGTAAAATGTTGCTCATGCTAAAGTAGCAAATTTGTAAAATAGTGACTGCTAAAACATTGGTTGTGTTAATGGGTTTGTGTGAGAGTGATATTAAAAACAGACAGTTTTACAGCCTGCCGCTCAGTTAACGTTGCTAACGCACTTCTGTGTGGATCGAACGATTGTACTCCTGTGTTGGTCTGGTGTTTGTTTAGATCATCCACTGGCAACACTCATGTGTCTACACTTTATTAATTTCTCAACTTGTCTCTATGTCTCCTAGTAAATATGTCATTCAGTGTGGCTCCCCAGAACAGTTTCAAACCATTTTGTATGATAATTTGATGTATTTACTTAGTTTAATGCATATTACAACTTACTAGAAACAATACCATAATAGTAGAGGTGATGATGTCGAACATGGTGGAGAAGCAGTCAAGTTTCCCATGAAGTTGTGTACAAGAACAACAAAAAATTCTGGTCAGCAAAAACAAAAACATTTGTCATCTTGTACCGCTTTCCACATAGCTTTAGCTTTAACGGCGCTTGACCAGAGAAGTTGAATCTACCAGCTGTACCTCATACCTCAAATATGCAAAGAAAACCTACATCTGAGTCTCGGCAAATAGAAACAGAATAAGAGGAAGAGCGAGCGAGATATGATGACTCATGTTCTCCTCCCGACTCATCCATCCATCTGTCCCTCCATCTGGTTTGCGTTTGTGGGAATGTCGCTCATCCTGCAGCTCCCGCAATCCCGATTCCTTCATCACCCCTCACCCTCCCCACTTAATTCTCAGGACTGAGAGGGAGGTCCCTCCTTGGGTTAATGTATTGGTCCGTGCTGATTCAAGAGCTGAACCCTTACATGTGACACTGGAGTGGACTGGTGTTGGAATCAGGTATGTCCAATTACTGAGGTGATAAGGTGGGATCATTTATACAGACCTGGATTTGGGACAGACAACTCTGGTTTCAATGAGCTGACAGATCATGGATGGCGATGGGATTAGAACAGAGGAAAATGTCCCACCCTCTAATTTGGGCTCGGATTCTGTAGTCTGGGGGAAAAAACTCTGGCCTGATGACTGATACCTCACATCGTCTCTGGATCTTGGCGGACTTGGCACAGGGGAACTTAGCGACGGTTCTGACGAAGCACACTCTGGGGAATTACGCAGTGGCTCATCGATCATTTCCACTTCCAAGTGGTGTCGATAGGCCTGTGTGTGGAGGACAGGAGCCTAGACTATGGCAAGACACCTCACGACACAGAAGTGAATGATGGAGTGTGTCCGAAATGAGACATGGCTGCAGTCTCACGAAATCTGTTGTCTGCATTAGTTTACTGCTATGACGTAGGGATGCCTTTGTAGCTTAGCATCATACAAACAACCAGAGATGGATAATTTAGTCTTTAACTTGAACAAGATTGATCCTCAAAAGATGTCAACCTCAGCTATTCCATGCTGTGAGTCTGAACGTTCTTCCAACACCACTACTGTCCAAAAAATGTCCAATTAGTCCAAAAGCCCACCACTCTACAGTTCACTATCCCAACAAAAAAAAGCAGCTTACTCCCAAAATCTCAATGCCTATTAGTCTAAAAATCTGTAACACAGAACATTAATGGTGCATCAGGAAATTGAATTCATGAATGAAGTTCCCTGGTGCACCAAGGAATTAAACAGACAGTGATCTATCCAAATTATCTATTGGGGACGAGCCCTGATCAGAATATATATTTGGAAATACAGCATAATTTTGCTTCCCAGTCCAAATTAATTATTCATTAACCCACATTGGTTATGAAACTACATTTAGATTTAAAGAGAAAATTATGCACTTCTTAGATATAGCTTATTGACATTGCCCAGCACATAAAATACAACATAATTGTAAAATGGTGTCATAAAATTTTAAAAATTGAAGTCCCAATTAGGTAAAAAAAAATCACTAGTAAAAAGAGTATAAAAAGTAAGAATATGTAAACACTGAATAAAAATAATTTGATGATTTTATTATGCTTGTGTGTGTGTGGCTGTGTGTGTGTGTTTGTTTGTCTTTCAGTTGCATTGTGTGTGATCTGAGGGGGGTTGAGAGTTGAGCAGTGGTTTGGGGGGGGGATTGTAGGATCTGCCCTGATTTGACAACTCTGCGAGCGTAGCGTCTCTTCAGCTGGAGGACCAGATTGCTCAGCCGTAGGTAAGGATGCTTTTGGTCGCGCGGCAGTGGAAGTTTGTCAGCATATCTCGTGATTCTTTTTCTCCTTCTTCAGGAAAAAAGGCGCTTGTGAGGTTTTTAATCGATACTGGTGCGGTTTTGGCTCCAGGTCAGGATCTTTGCTACATGGACCCCGCAGTCACGGGGACCTCTTTACCATTCTTTTATCATCATCCTGAGTTGAAATACATTAAACAAATCATTTTAAATGCAAAACAATGTTGTGTACACATTCATAACTTTATTTCTCTTATTTACTGACCCATGTTTATTAACGTCAAATTATTTTTCATAACTATTGGTAGGCCAATGGTAAATCACATTAATGCACAGAAGGCATATCAACTGACTCAACACATCTTATTTTAATAAGGTTTTAAATTCTAATGATGATTATGTCTCTTCTCGTCTTGTATTATACCATTTGTCCCAAACAAGAGTGTGTAAGGCGGCCATATCTGGTTGTCTGATAATATCCATGAGTATGCTTTCCATGAAGATGACTGCCTGATCAGATGTTACAGATGCTACTTACCATGCAATTATGAGGTACGCTGTATCAGACCCTTTTCACTATTCACGATATAGAAGAGTATTGTATAGTTTTGCATTTGAGTAGGCCGAGGGTAGAAAGATTCTAGATTTGCTACCACAACTATGTTTCAATAAATCTTTCTGTCGGTAGAATAAACAGCAAAGTATCTGCATCAGTGAATGCCCTTAGTTTATTCGCCCATCAGTGTATGGATGAACAAATTATGTAACATATGCTCATTATAAGTACAACTGTGAACCATTCACTGACTGAGGATTAAATAATGAAATGGTTTATGAATTTCAACAAATAGTGTGTTGAAGAAAAGTCTTCCAATCTCCAATACTCACACCCGTAATGACAATAAATACAAGGGAGGCTTAATAGAGAATGCAGAGCTATCGGATGATCAGTTTTGTTTCCTAGCCATGGAATTCACTCTAAAATGTCTAAAACATATGATTTGGTGGTACACAGGCCTGGACCAACAACATTTATCCCTCTTAGTGAAACCATCATGGCAAAACATGATTACCCTTCTGAAGCAAAAGCTGGAGTTAAAGCACAAATTTTACCAGAAGTTATGTAACGTGTCTGCATTTTTTTATCCAACGCAGTATCATTTACTGTAATATGCTGGCAAAGTTTTGGCATTTCTTTCCCCACAGAAACTCTTCATCCAAAACTTTTTTGAACCATATTCGTCCTGACTAGTATCACCTCACAAACATGAATCATAACAAAGTTTTGCTTCTGTTATATCACTCTAATTGGCCACTTATTCCGTCTCTGCTGCGGCGAGTTAAGCATGTTTAGAGTTAACTCTGGTGGTGGGGAGGTGTCTGGATGTGAGAAAGGGATTTGTGTGGGAAGGCTTCATGCCTTTTCGAGCGGATTTCAAGTATGTTTGGAGCGCCTGATTCCGTCTCTGGAGCATTTATTCCATTAATGTGTTTCATTTTGCCAGGTGAGAATGATGCCATTTGAACAGAGGTCTGCACGAAATAAACACACCAAGCGACGACTGAAAATGAAGTGCTCCTCCACTTGCCAAGCAATCTTGCCGTGAGGTTCACAATAGTAATCGAAACCAACGACAGGAAACAAACCCCCAAATCACAAAATTTTATGGCTACGAGGAGACTGATGTTGACATCTGATTACCAGCAGTTACTCAGGCTTGGAAAGACCGTCATGAAATGGGCCGAGGGAAAACCGCAGTCTGGACGGACGCTCGCATTCAGCTATTCTTTTCATATTTTCTTAAGTGGTGGATGGAACGCTAATAAACAAGCTAGCAGTGAGTCTGTGTGAGTCTGAGGCGAACTTGAGACGGATGTGGAGGCCTCAATAAAAACGGTGGTGGCGGCCCAGTGCCATTTGTTTAGACCCTGTAAGATGTCTCAATAAGCTAATCCGCCTAGAGTCCGCCTAACAATAGGGGTCAGGACACAACACGGTGGGCAACCCAGGGAATCTAGGGCCCCAAGCTGGAGCGGGGTCCCTCAGAAACGACTGACATTGGTCCATACCAATCACAACATGGGAAAGTTTGAGGAGCGCTCACAGTCAATAAGAGCAATGCAACAACAATTGAGTGGGGGGTGGCGGGAACTCTGAGGTGCCTCTTGCCCAAGACCCTCAGAGTGTTTAGGAACAACCCTGCGCCTCCAATCGGGTGCGTCGCTAATGTGTAGCATTAAAAGAAGCCCTTTTATTGAGGAGGAAGAGCTATTGCGTGTGTGTTCACTGTGTGTGTGTGTGTGTGTGTGTGTGTTTGACCTGGGTGGGGTCCCTCTGCTTAAGCTCAGTCCAGTGGCATCTTCATTTGTTAGAACCCGCCCCCTCACCACCACCACCACACGCAGCACACATGCCACCTTAGTAGATGTCTGGGGTCATATTAAGGTAAAATGAAGCTGTACAATCACTTTTCTCCCCGCTGACATCATATCCCGGAGTTGTCACTCTTTCTGGGAGTCTGGGTTGCTGCGGCAACGTGCGCCTAAGCAGCATTGAGTAATGATTTGCTCAGGCCCCCTGAAGTTTGACAATCCTTTTTTTTGTTGTTGTTGTTTTTTGTGCCATACGAGCATGTTGATTAGCATGCAGCGGGGAGTCGGAGGCGGTCTGGCATGAGGTAACGTCCCCACGAATGACTTCACATCTTCACTTTTTGAAGTTTCAATCACATGACACGTAGACAGACGCCCTTTTGCGGGCCCTCTCCTCCTCCTCCTCCTCCTCCCCCTCCTCTTTGGATGAGCCAAAGTTTGCTCTTCCCATGGTGCTTTGTGTTCGGGCCCGCACCACTTCTCTCTGAACTGCCACAAATTCAACAAAGGGGAACGAGCGGCACGAGGAGGGGTAGGAAAACCCACTAAAAAAAAAGAGAGACAGAGAAGGAGAGAAACAGCTCTGTTTTCCTAATCACGTCCCTGAGAGATTTGAGCGGCGTAGGTGAGGGCGAAGTAAACAGTTTTGTTTATCATGTTTTTGTTGTGCCGCTCCTTTATTCCGTGGCCTCTTTTGTTTCAAGCTTCTTATTTTTCTTTAGCTGAGAAATAGAGGGATGATTAATGCAGCTCCCCTCCCCATTACTTGCCCTTATCTTCTGTTTTGGGAAGATTCCCCCCTGGTAATTAATTCATAGCTGAATTAATTAGAGCGAGGGGAGGAGGAGGGGCGGTGTCCCGAGAGGGAGGTGTGCAAAGATATTTGGAGAATGAAAGAGGGGGACAATAACAGGGGAAATGAGCACGGGTGGGTGGGGGGTTATAAAAAGAACACTTTGCTCCTCTCCCTTTTTGTGCTTTGGCTTACTCCCCCCTCCTCAGAAACGCAAGGCTGACAGAAATTATGAGTCCAAATTAGGTTTGCCCTAAAGTCGGTTGCAAAGTGGGGCGATGACGACAAGAGATAAAGCCATTTAGATATTTTCGTAGATGGCCGACGAATGGAAAAATGATGACTGAAAAAATTAGAGAGATGAATGGAGGGTGAAAGAGAGAATGGATAACGCATTTTCCCCCCGATCTGATTGGTCTCCTCACCCGCTGCGTCACTTGGGTCGCTCTCCAAGAGCAAAGTGAAAAGGGAATCAAAACATTGTGCGTCTACCAAACGTGCGAACGGAGGTATTCCTAAAGATTTGGGTCCTCGCTAAACTCAATCAAGCACTTTTCCATTTTGAATCGGCACCGAATGCCAGTTTATTTGAGTGTGGATGACTTGATTGGAGCCGTAACGAATCTCTGCAGCTGGCAAAGCAACGCACCTCAGACTAATTGGCTAAGTGTATTATGGGATTGCAATGTGCTTATTCACCGTCAGGTAAAGCACTGTGCTCCATTTTAACCGCTCGGGTGACGCCTCTATTCCTTCCTCCTGTCTAAGCCATAATCTCACCTCTGGCTCACCCCCTCCTCCTACACTCTGTTTAACTTTGTTTTTATTCTTTTATTTAGAATTTCTTTCTTTTTTTTTTTTTTTTACAATTTCAAT
>CAESWR010002584.1:319636-330064 GCA_903171835.1 Mullus surmuletus | reverse complement strand
TTATAGGACCAAGTTATTGGGACATGAGGTTTCCAAAAATGCTGCATAAAAAGTAAAATCATCTTTAAGTCGGGCACGGCAGCTGGAAAAATGACAGTACCTGCTCCTCGTGACGGCCTTCAGATGTGTTTCATTCCTCACTATAAGACAGGCAGCTGGCTCGGCCTGTGTTCGCTGCTCGAAGTGCTGATCTACATTCTTTCTTTTTCTTTTTTTTGTGCTCATTCAGAACCTGAAAGAAGAGGGAGACACGTGAACAGCTGTAACTCACATCCAAGTCTGTATGTTGATCACCCGGCATGTTCTTCACTTTTTTTTTTTCATATCGTTGTTGTTTTCGCTGCTGTAATTTTTCTTACAGCCAACAAGGGACTGAGTAAAAGAATAATGGAGCCTGGGTATGGTGAAGCTTCAGCTTATTAAAAGTGCACAGAAACTCGACTGCAGCCAGCACCTCCCCATTTCTTCCTCTGCAGCCCGAAGCCCCGCGAACTCTGACTTAATGGAACTACAACATGTTCTCGGCTCACCGTACACGTCTGATGGCCCGATCTGCCTCGTTAGTTTATATTAGATTCGGGAGGTTTGGAAGAGCAATTACGCTTCGGCCGACGGTGGGAACGCGTCCCTGTTCCTGCACACTGATGGCTCCTTTAGTCCGCAGGGAGGGAACATTTGGAAAGCATTTGTCTCCCTTTTTGTTCATCTTCTGATCCTCTGGTCGATTTGTCTTTACTTTTTTGACGACACCATCACCCCCATTTTTCTCACCTACCTTGTGCACATGGTGCTGTGAGCAAACATGGTGCCCATCGATCCCTGAGTGTGTGTGTGTGTGTATGCCAACACAGGGCGGGTGTAAAATCGATAAGGTTAAGTGAATGATTCCCTCCAGTAAACAGAGCAGAGGCAAACACAGAGCAGAGAGCAGACCAATTGCCATGAGAATCTGGATAATCCATTTTGCTCACTTTATTAATATCATTATGGAGGAAACAGAAAGGGCGACCGGGGGGTGGGAGGGGTATAGTGGAAGGTAAGGGAATAACAAGACATCGAGGCACTGTGGAGGGAGAGTAAAATTGAGTGGATGACAAAAACGTCCCTGCTGCAGTGGGAACAAATGTGAACAAAATATTATATGTATTTATTTGCTGTCTAATTTATTTTTTGTATTGATAATGTGTGTCCTTAAAATCTGTCTGTGTGGTGTTGACTTAGGGAAATACACAGGAATTCCAATGTTTACTGGACTGTGATGTACCTGTGCAACTGTCAATGACTAAACTAGGCTAAACTAAACTAAACTAAACTTAGCATAGCTTAGCTTAGCTTAGCTATCAGAGGAAGACGGCAGCCTACTAATATCAATAACAGAATGAAGAAAAGGCTCCCATTTTTTGATCCCCTGTAAAGCCCTAAGAAGTACCAATATGATAGTGATACGATATGAGACATCAATCCAATTCAGTTTATTTTGCAGTTCAGAAATTCGATAAAATAAACAGACTTGTGTATTGTAGAACGGCGTTTTCAGTGACAAATCTGAGCAGCTCATTGTCTCCTGTGATCAGTGCCATTGCACAGTTATATTACCCTTTTTAAAGTAGGAATACAGTATAAAGGCGTGGAGGACATGTGCTGGATGGGGCCAGTGGGGCTTTTACACAGGATAGGGGGACCTTTGACGAGTCATGGAGCTGTCAACCAGAGCCAAGGTCTTTGCTCTAACCAAATGTTTTAGTTGCCTGACCATAACCATACACTTATTGAGCCATAGTTTATGTGCCTTAACCACAGCCTTTCCCCAACCGGAGTCGCAGTTGTTGTAAAGCAAAATTAAAAAATGTAATTTCGCCATGTCGTCCAGCACTGCCGTTCTTGTCCAGTGCATTCCCACATTTATATGGCATCGTGTACTCCATCAAATAAATGGACAGAGCTTTCCACTCTGATTTATACAGTCGATGTGATGGACAAGTTGCTACACACTGTATTTTCTTTATAGGGGAATTCACTATTTCAAGATAAAATGTCAAATGTCTCAACGTTTTATATTTTTACATCACAGTTTTGAGGTTAGGTGGGGTGACCATATTTGATTCATATTTGATTCAATTATTTGTGGCAAGACTGATACTCTAAATGAATACAGACTATAGGCTTTTTTTAAATTTCAGAACACTTTTTTATTCTGTAATGTTTTTTTCACCATACTAATCGATTAATGTAGGGGTGCAAGCCGATCCGGCGGCGGTGGCAGTTGAAGCGGATCTCTCGGCGGCAATGGTCGCGCCGAGAAATCCGCGGAGGGGGCGTAGTAGTTTGAAAATCGCGGACAAGTTAGAAATTCTGGCCGGACACATTTTTAGGTCTCAAAAAAGAGGACGCATGGTCACCCTAGGTTAGGTTAAAGGTGCTCTATGTGATATTTCATATCCTAATTTAGCATCATACACCTATTATCTATATAAAGATAAGTCATGGCGAGTCATGGCGTCCTGAGCACCGACTGCGGTTAAAACTCCCTGTGTTTTTTGATTTTGGACAGCCCTGCCACTTGTTTGTTTTGTGTTAGTGCATTTGAGCCCCTCTTCTCATATATGAAGCTAAATGGCGAGGTCATAAGGTCAGAGGTCGCCTTTGTTTTGCTCAGTGTTATGGCCATCCCCATTTGCTTGTGGTTGGTTTGAGGGTTGCGATTATCAGTATGGTTGAAGTCAATGAATGGGAGTGTGTGTGTATGTGTGTGTGAACGCAATCAGTAAGCTGCACTGGTGTGCGGAGGAGCCTGTGACTAATTGCCACCTCTGCCACCGCCAAGCTTTAAGAGGCCGCCCACTGGCCATTGACAATGAGCTGACTGGGGAGCAGTCCACCCAGTGCTGCACTTTTTCAGTTTTGTTTGTACTCACCTTTTTGTTACTCTACTGCTTGCTATCTACTAATTGCTGAGTTTCCAGGGCGACGTGCCTTGTGGTCTTTTGTGTTTTCACACGTCCGCCAGTTTTGTATTCTTGTGTTCAGTTGTACATCGGCTCGTGGGGCATATTTTCTGTTTCCCCATTTTTGTTGTTTGTTTATTTTTCCACTGGGATTTTTTATTGATGGCCTCACGTGGCCTGCTTTCTGTTTTGTACACTATTTCCAATTCAAACCTTTTCATTACAGTCAAAACAGTCTGAAATGCTGATACTCACAGCGGCATCTAGTGGTAAAATATCCTACATAGCCCCTTTAATTTGATATCAATGTACAATGTTGGGGGTAACGCGTTACAAGGTAACCTGTTACTGTAATCAGATTACATTTGTCAGTGACAGTGATGTAATGCATTTCTTTTAATCACATCAGTAATCACATTGCAGTTACGAATCAAATAATTATCTCGTCATTAGCGTTTCTTTACAGGACATACGTATGTATTTCATTTTGAAAGGGGTCCCAACTGATGGAAGCACTGTTGAAGGAGAATACAGAACTGTAACCTGTGTGTTATAGGACAGCTTGTGTGCAGAGCTGAATGTTCAACATCGAAGCAAATGATGAATCAAATGATTGAAAAGACTTGGCTCAGAGGTCCCCCAGAGCGTCCTTTTAACAAAAACTAACCCTCACCAGCTTCTCCCATCAGGGGGTCAACTGCTCTGTCTCTGCTCAAGGGTCATTAAATGAAGACTGTGGTGGAGCTGGCAGTTCCAGAGTGTGAATATAAGTTCCTGAAGAGTCTTTCCAAAAAATTGTCTCACATGCTGTGCAGATAACTATCTGGATAGAAGGAAAATAATAGAGGGAAGGGTGGACGTGCTGGTTTTGTTTTGGAGTTTTTTTCCCCCTATGGCAACAAGATAATGTGTTCTTACCCTAATGCTGCTGCACAGCCAGATTACTTATCGTCTTTGATCTCTGTTAACATCCAAGAAATTTCCGCTTAACGTCTCTGCCTAGCGGATTTAATTAATCCGTTCACTCTCTGTTTACTCTCAGCACTGTCAAACTTATTGCCGTTTCTGGAAAATGCGGCTCAGAAGAAGCGAGCAGACGCCGTGTGCTGAGAGGAGCTAGAGCGGCGGACAAGCAGGGAAATTTCCAAATAAAAGCGGGCAGTGCGCAAGTATTAGGATGAGGAGTGTCGCATAAACAACTTCCTCATTGTGGAAAAAGTAATGAGCTCAATTCTGATTCGTCCCACATCACGAGCCGCTTTTTTTAGTTGCGTGGGCTTTTGGGGTTAGCGCCCGTCGTGATGGCTTTTATGAGTGTGGCGACATCACATGCACACACACACACGCTTTAACATATGTGTCATTGCTTCTTTCTTTTTTTTTTGAGGCAGACACATACACAAACAGTTTACACTCCCACAAAAAAAACAACACACACACACCTACACACACCTCTTGCCAGACTTTGGACAAGCCTCATTTCACGTCCTGTGTATCTGTCTCCTCATAACAAATGGCGTGTGTCCCGCAGTCGCAGGTCTAGCCAGACGAGCGGCGTTACAACCCCTGCCTACATTGACCAGACACACAAACACACCGCACTTGAACACACACCGCTCAAGGCTGCCCAGATATTCCCACTTCCAGCACCATCTATCACCTTCACGTCTAAGCTGTGCTTGGGGTGGGGGGGGGGGCTAAGTCCCCACTGTCCCCTACTCGGCCCATGTGACTTGGCCCACCCGCCAATGCCACACCTCTCTTCCCTTTGGGTGGAACTCCCCTGCTAAACATGCACCGTCACGTCCCCCCGGCTACCGCCACCGCTTTCTCATTCTGTCCAAAGCTACCGGCAGCGGGAAATTATGACAAATGGCCTGAGGTTTTTTTTTTTTTTTTAATGGTTTTTTCTTCCTATTTGTTCTTCATTTTGAGAAAAATAATTAATACAGCACTGAAAAGATTTAAACTTTCCATTTTTGCTGATGACTCAACACAAAAAGTGCGTTGCGGCTTGACCTTTTACGAGGCGCGCGCGTGTATAAATGTGTACTCTGGGGGCGTTCCTAGCTGATGTGTATGCGTGCGCTTGTGCATGTAAAGTCACACACACGCATACATGCACATGATTATGTGATGAACTAGTGGAGGATTAGAGTTTCAAATAAACAGTCTGTTTTGGTGACCCGGTTACTGGAGATGTGATGTGTTACTGGATGCAATTCGGTGTGGAGGAAACAGTTTGACTTTATTTCTCCAATGTCCTGAAAGATGACACAGTGGCTCTGTGGTTTGCATTGGCGCCTCAAGCCAGCAACGCCTTGGAGGTTTCTCTGAATGTACCATCTATAAATACAGGTAGTGTTGTAGTACTCGACTTCGTGGTCTAAAGAACGGTCTCAACACCACTTCCAAAGGCATTTTCACTCAGGACTGAATGGACTCTGAATGTTGTTGAGAGCCTCATCCTTACAAGGTTTTTAGACTGTATCTTGCTTCACACAAAAAACAATAACTCCCAATCATTGGTAGTTGCAGCCTCTGCCTTGTTATCAACTTTGTTCATCTGATTTCAGTCAACTTAGAAGCCACATTCACCTGACAAATCCACATCTGATTTTGGGACATGCTTGAAATGAGTAGAAATATCTGCCTATGCACCAAGCAACATATACAAATGGTAAATTTATATAGCGTTTTTCTACCTGAAAGTTACTCAGTGCGCTATAACATATGACAATACCTCATTTAGGGAGTCATTTAGGGTTTGGTGTCTTGCCCAAGGACCCTTTATCATGGCCAGGCCTGGGGATGGAACTGGTAATCCTCTGTTCCCCCTGTACTCGTGTCTCTAGACAATAAACAATAAATACCTTTGTTGATTTGTTGCACTGTGATGTTTAAATAGAAATGCTGCAAATACTGCTGTCAAATGCATTAAAATTCTGTAATGTTACGTGATCATCTTTCTTTGATGCATGTGGTTTTAGTCTTGTCTTGGTCTTGATGCCCTGTGGTCTTAGTAAAGTCTGGGTCTTGGTTTGTGCAGTCGGGACAACACTAAATACAGGTTGGGAGAATTTTAGACTATATTTATATGAATGTGTGTTAATGCAATGGAGTCTAACATGGTGGCTTTCCTGGAAAATCTAAATTCACCATGACATTGAAATATCTTATGAAGAATATCTGAGCTGTAAAATATCAATAAAACATATGTGTTACTCTTGAATTATCTTCCAAAGTCCAAAGTAAATTGTACTTGGATAAATATGAAAAGAATTTGCTGTAGAGATGATAAAAGAAAGTTTTGACCGAGCTCCTTATCATCTCTGTGCAAAACGCGATTGTCGATTGCTATGCCAGACTGGGCAAATAATTTAAATAATAGCAAAGTTTTACACGACCATATCTTGGTCGAGACAGATGCTTGATCTCATCATGTGTTGAACCCATGTGGGATTAAAGGTGACTTCATTTTGATTCAATCTGACATTTTGAAAACAAAAAAACAACAAAAACCAAGTGATTTCGGCGTAATTCAATATTATTTATGCAGTACAACTATATAAGAAACATTTATCTCTAGGCACTTGGATTAAAAGCAGGTTTAGACCCCCCTCTGCAATAGTTTTACATTAACAGAGAGAACTCCATTTAACAGGGGAAACCTGGAGCAGAACCACAATTTGGGGTGGACAGGTCATCTGCCTCAAGAAGTTGGACTGGAACTAGACTTTTTTGTTTTGTCACCACATTCAGATAGGGTTACGTGTCATCCCACTGGAGTATTTTGCCAGCAAGCTATCATGTGCCGATAAAACTCATGTGTTTATCTGCAACAAGACCACCATTTTATGATTTGAACACTCCGTTGCTATCCATGTTATTTGACGTATGTACTTATTTTCCCACAGAAACCAGGAATCCAGATCAACACTCGTTAAAAAAATGTAAAAAGTGTAACCTGTTAAACCCAACAGCAACTGTCTTATATGGAAATTTAGAGGAATAGTTGCCGTAATTACTTATAGTGGTACTAAAAAAAAGTCCTCAAAGTGATAACCCACTACACTGTGGGAAGCCAGAAGTGAATGTTTATCCGCCTGAGGCATCGTGGATCGGATTCAGAATGTGCAGTGGGAGGGGCCACAGACCAAGCCAGTTTTTTGGCACTTTGGCATTCAAGCTGTAGAGGGAAGACAGGAGTTATTACACCAGGTTGTGTGTATGTGTGTGTGTGTGTGTGTGCGTGCGTTATTTGTCTCAGTGACTCAGTCCAAACTAAAAAAAAAAAAAACCTAATTAAAAAGTTTAATAGATGAATAAACCACATCATCCAGTCTGTGTGTTTTTCATTCCAGATTCATTCCTGCATAGTAGTCTGAACAGTAGGTCTTTGTGGTTTAAAGGCACACATACACACCGAGAACTAGTTATTTTATTAGTCTTTTCAAACAAAATATGCTTTTTTTCTCCCCGCCATGCCTTCCCTCAACCCTCAGTTCCTCACGATGTCTCCAGCAGGTGATAGCTACCTGGGTCAGAGGCGTGAGATTTCTCGCTTGAAAGCAGCCCATCCAAATTCAAACACTGTTGCGCTTTTTACGGAAGCAATTTGTCTTCATCTGTTATCTTCTGTGTATGAGAATACATGTTTACGTCACTATAAGCTTATAACATAATTCCACTTTAACCTCTTTTACCATTAGACCAATCTTGGTTGGTCTTACTTACTGACTAAATGATGATTTATACACACTGCATACATGGCATGGACACAAAACAGAAAACCACTCACACTTTTTGCCAGCCACCACTCCCCCCACACATACCTCATCCAGAGCGGTAAACCTGTTTGTAATTGGGAACAAACAGAGTTTTCTGGATAATAACCTTCAAAGTTGAAGGCCTCACTCCGGCAAACTGAAGACTGTATCATCTTTCTTCTCCCGAAACCTGATCCAGCAGAAAATAATTTGGAATGAGATAAAGATCAGCAGCATTATTAAAAAGAAAACGTTATGTCACTGCTCCGTCCAGGTATCAGTCATTTCCCACTCAAGCCTTATTTTTATGAAACTAAAACCCGGCCATGCAAACTTCCAGCTAAAAGGAACAAGATTGTGACTTTTGTGTTTCTCAAGTAGACTAAGTTACTATATTTTCAATTTCCGGTAACTTCCTGCACACCTAATTTCAAGTCTGTGCTCACTTTTCATCCTCGTCTCTAAGCTTTGTCTCCAAACCCCAATGTTTTAGTTCTAGCTAAGTAACCACAGACGCTTGGCCAGCAGCTTCTCTGTTGAATAATATACCGTAAGGAACCTGGCATCGGGGCTTGAGAAAATTAACTCCTGTACACTGCAGTCATGCCCTCATAAGAATGACAATATTTTCATGTCAAACTGATGCAAACAGTAAACAAGCAAAGACAAATCACCTGCATGTTTGTAAAATGCAGTGTATTATATATTGTTTATGGGGAAAATTAAACGGGTGACACATAAAAGAAAAAAAGCATGAAATGGGTAAAAAGAAGCAAACAGAATAAACTATTTCGGAGGAATATCACGTTTCAGCTATGGAGGCTTATTTCGACAGCAAAAACGGAGAACAAAAACAAAGACGTGAGCCGCCGCCCAGGGACCGAGCAGAGTTTACTGGGTAATGTTTTGCACAGTTCACCTGGACCCTCCAGTGTGTGTGTGTGTGTGTGTGTGTGTCTGTGTGAGTGCTTTAGTCACATCATGTATCCATGCATGCCCCTGCAAGACACGCATGGAGCCATGTAGCAAGAGGGACATTAATGTAAAGTTTTACCCGGGGAGTGTGACCTTTCACCCAGAGGTTGGGCAGAGGTCAGCCAGCTGTGGGTAAGAGTGATGGGAGCTGTATGGCAGGGCAGAATTGTTTAGTTTGTCCTAGTTATTAAAGTATTTATAGCACACTTGAAATACAGCTGTCTCATTCCCCACTGATGTGCTGGAAGATGCACATTTCTCACTTAATTTATACATTTTGGAGATGCTGCTATAGTGCATGTGTATCAGTGACGCTGCCTGCTGTGATGACTCCAAATGCTGATGAAGGTCAACTGCTTCATTGGGTTCTGCCTGGCAAATGTCATATGTGCCCTCGCGCTTGCCATTGGATGAACCTTACAGAGGCAAATAATCTTCAGTCTCCTCCTGATAAAGCGATCATCAATGAGGTCATTAGTTAATGTTTGCAGTACAATGCTGGACAGGAAATACCACTGTATCCCCACTCCCCACAGACGTGTTTCTACTGCAGGGTTAATGGTCTGTGGACTGCTGGGGTGACTCACTTAACGTCCGTGTCACAGGAGAGCTGTCACGGGCTGTTAGCTAGCTCACTAATGGACAGTAGAGTGTTTTTAATACTGGTCCTGTTTTTATCATTTTGAAATTCTTTCTTTGGCGGGGGGCAGTTTTGGAAAACAAGGGCAACTTAGTAATGCTTCCGATTTCTGTATTATACTGTGATGTTTGCTTTTGGCCTGTGCATGACACATTTAAAGGAATAGTTCAGATTTTTATGACATGAAGTTGTATGAGATCCTCAACATTATTGTCGTTCATCCGCAGTGACAGGCCCAGTTTTGGTGTTGCAGAAAATAGTTCCGTCTAGTTGCTTGGGTCAGACTAATAAAGCGTTTTGCTCCAAAAAACAATATGCGTTCAAATGAGTAATCCATTTGCATCACAAATTCTTGGCTGCAAAGAAGTCCGACCTTGCAATCACCCAACATTATTTTTCTTCCCTCCGTATCACTATCGTAACACCATCATCAGCTGTTTCACTGCGTTTACATGTTCAGAAGGTGACCGCTGCAACATCACCTTCCGCCTCCTTCCTTAGCTGATGGAAAGGCGTGCGTGCTGATACGTTGGGAGCACCGGGTGACTGCGAGGTTGTACTTTTTTGCGGCCAAGAATTCATGATGCATGATGACGCAGTGGGGGAAAAGTCATTGCTGATGAACAACACTGATGGTGACGATCTCATACAACTTCACGTTAAAAAAATCCGAACTATCCCTTTTAAAAAAATCATTGTATGTTAAGGCATTTCTCAGTTTGTGAGATGTCTGAAACAACCACTCTTAGTTCCTGTCTCCTTTTATACATGAAAAGAGCTGTCTAGAGCATAATACATTTTTAAATTTGCCTCAGCTGATCAGTAAAAGAGCTTCACTGTGTGTTGAAATGTCACGCAGCAATGTAATATAGGGAAAATACTGCATGTCTTGGTCAGGTTCTGATAGATTTTAGTCTTTACCCTGTTGAATTATTCTAAAACCATTATTTTGGTGGAGGTACAGAGACTTGTAAACCATTAAATCTTGCAGTCCGGGCTCAGCAGGCAGTGCGGAATGTGTAAAACCATGCCAAAGCGAAGCCAAATAAAGAGGACAAACCGAAAAGAAAGGCAGTGATAATGCGGGGGGGGGGGGGGG
>CAESWR010002584.1:287700-314295 GCA_903171835.1 Mullus surmuletus | reverse complement strand
GATCACAAAATATCTGTTTACATTTACGTTTACGTTTTTGATATGAACCAAGGTTAATAAAAGGGTGCTTCATACTAAATTGACATAAGAAGCTTCTCCAATGATCAACCGCTCTATTTTCGTAGACCAGGCGCAAGACCAGCGGAAACATGGCGTAGCTGCTCCGGAGGCAGGGTTAAATCGTTTTTTTGGTAATTTGGCAGATCAGCGCAGACCAACGCAGTCCGACAGATCTGAGAGAGGGAGGGCTGCGCCGCTGTGGGTGTGATTACAGCCGACTTGGCCAATCAAAGCAGCTCCTCTCATTCCCTTTAAATGCGGTGCACAAGTGACACCTGACAGTTTGGCTTCTAGCATCCTCTCAAGACCCAGCAGCAGGTAGAGGAAGAGTTGGGGGAGGGGGACTTATGCAATAACGTCCTACTCCAAAACACATCTTCACTTCTCCACTTCACAACACTTTGAGAACTGCAAAGAAATTAAAAAATACAGCTTACTGTTACAGAGCCACCAAATTTGTGTTAGATCAGCTGCGCTGCCCTGTGCTGGCAGTTAGACGTGGTCTGAGCAGGCTTAAGTGCAGGTTGACTTTCTGCCACCATATCATATGGTGTTTCTCTGCTCACACTCCCTCTGCTGCGCCGGCATTGCCATCTTAGCGCAGACCGGTCTGCCAAATTGGCAAACATGAGCAGCAAGCCTTGCGCTGGCGTGACAATCAGGATACGCCGGCATTTGCATATCCGGACTTGCACTGTCTACGAAATTAGAGCCCTACGTGTGTGAGGTCCAAATCTTTGCTTGTGTATCCTACTCTCTTCATCAGAAAATCGAGATATCCAGATGCATACAGATGTGTCTGATGGGAGTGTGCCACAATCAGTGCTAAACTAGTAGACTAGATAGTTATGATGGATGTAACGAGACGGCAGTGTCAGGTTGGTGTGATGTTTTGAATCATCATTAGATGTTTTCTGTGAAATGGTCCACTGGTTGTTTTTTATCGGCGGTTAACAAACATGGGGGCAGGGATGATAGAAGGGGAGAGCGAATTATGCCAGTCTAATGACCACATCGCTTATAGCCAACCAGCTGGCACAAACCAGCATGCTGTAATATCTGCAGCCAGCACCCAACTGGCATGACCAACCAACTGGCGTCATCCTCTTCATTGCAGCATACAAACAGACCGACCTTGTTGAGCTGTCGATCATGTTAACAAGCCAGTAAAATCTCACACTCGCTTTTGCAGGGGCGGGACCCTGGGTGGGGGGTTGTTGCCCAGTTAAAGTTAATGAGTGCTCATATCTTTTACTGGCAAATTTTCACTTGCATGGCATGGGGCTTGAGCACCAGACTGTGCCCGGGCCTGCCAAAGCGCTGCTGCTACCGCATTTTGTTAATACACAGATGACGCAAATGTGTCGTGCACGGTGTACAAAGGTGTGAAGTGTCAGTTGATTTTATAATTTATCAATCCCTGTGGTGTAACTACTTCTGTGCAATGATGCAGGCTGGTTCTTTTTATATCTGAGGTGGGGGAGGGGGGGTGTTAAATCCAAATGCTTAACACATGTCAGATAGTGATTGGGTTGACTAATGTCACTCATGCAACGCCAATATAGTCAAATGGCACAGTTGCCTGTCAAGCATGTGACTAACCGGATGTTTGATTTGAGAGAGGTTGGAAATAAATCAATTCAGTTTTCCGACACGTGGCAAAAACTGTTTACGTTGCATCATTACCTGCACTTTTGTCTCTCCCTGTCCTGTGAGATTATCAATGGAAACACCATTCAAAAGGATGTGAAAGATCAATTTTCCACCCAACATCAGATCGTGGCAGCCCACTTGAGGATTCAAGCCTTTTCTGTATTTTGTCTGCGTATAATTCGATAACGTGTCGTTCCAAATGTGAGATAAGATAAATCGTTGTGGGACTTAGAATGTTTGGGATGCATGATGAAATGTGCGGTATGGGTTTCTTTTGTGGGCTAATGGTGCTGCCATGACAACCAGCTGGAGATATTTTCATGAAGGACAGCGTTGTGGTTATTCTTTTCCCTCTCTCTCTCTGAGTCGCCAAAAGTGTGCTTTTCAATGTCTGTGGAAGCTCGTGTGTGCATATTTGGGTGTGATATGAGCGCATGCTATCCGTTCTGTGTTTGTACGTGGGGCGCCACACTGACCAAACAAACCAGTCGAGGGAGATGTTTGACGGGACGTCCACGTGTATACCCGATCCTCTGTTTGCGAGAGAAGCCAAATAGCCTGCGTTAACCATCCACTCCAGTGTTATCTGAGAGAATCTGATCTGTGTGCCTGTGGTTGATTGAGGGAATGTGGTTCTGCTTGACTGAGGTATTCCAGCCACACACGGCGAGGCCGACATACGAGAACGACACTGCCAGCTGCAAGCATGTGATTTTCTTTTTTTTTCTGCAATGGAGAGCAACAAAAAAGATTGAGGACAGCAATATGGAAACGAGATTCAGTGGTCAAAATTAAATGAATAATACATTTGGACCAAGCGGTGATTTGTGATGCAGTCAACCTCACCTCATATATTGTTAAATATGATTTCAAACTTCTCTCTGACTCAGATTATTAGAATATTAAAGAAACTGGAAGGATTTCTATCAATATAAGACCACAAACAACCAGACATTTTTATCAATCAGCTATTCTTTTTCACTGAACGCAAAGTAGAACAGAGAACTGGCAGTTACCCAAAAGCAAGACACCCTGTCTACTTTTATCCTTTTCCTCTTGGATGTGACCCGGAAAACTAAGATGGCATGTTTTTGCAGAGGGGTGTAGGGAAATGGGAGCTCACAATTGGTATATGTACTTTTGGAGTAACTGAATCCCCATGGCGACGTTTCCCTTGCAACAATGACTCGAAATCTTTCAGAGTACTTTGAGCGTTATCCTCTATGGTAGCAAGATGTAACAGTTTTCCAGGAGAGAAATCGTCATGGAAATCAGAGCAGGGTGGAACAAGTGTATCCCCCTGTTTTACTACCGTGGGCCAACTGCATTTCCTGAAGAGACAACAGCCCTTGAATACCATGCTGCTCATAAACAAACTCGATAAACCCCTAAAATGTTGGGTTAAAACTTGGGGTCATGAAAAGTGCCTAGTGTACTTGAAATGTGGCTTCATGTTTCATGCTTTTTTTTTTCTTGCACTGTTACACAAGAATTTGTTACAGGCAAAAAATGTCACAGATGGAGCAAGTGTGTGGTTCCATCTGTGATATACTGTATATTCATGGTTGCTCTCAGCCTCAGTGTTAAAAGAGCTATGTACTGTTTTACCACTAGAAGGTGCATGTGATCACCAGCATTTCAGACCAAAACAAAGGGGAACATGAGATTCACGTGGGCCTTACCTTAGCCTTACCCTTAGCCGAAGCTGGTAAGTCCAACTCCATGCCAAACCAATATTGACTCTATGCTTCACAATGAGGATGTTTTTTTGGCTGTTTTCTAGGTTTGAAAAGGCTTTTTTATTGCATGCTTCCATTTATATGCGGGAAGGTCTCCTTAGTTTGAGGGGAGGGGGTTCTCCTGCACTGAAACAGTGACAAGCAAGCTCAGATATCATCAAACCTGTCAGTCAGGACACACCTTTATTGATATATTTTTTCAATGCTATAGTAAAGCACCATTTAAACATTGTGTCACAATTCACCCTAGACATTAAAATGTTGTTTTTTTTTCTGTAACAATATTGAAACATTGAGTTTGTTGGGTGGGCAGCCTCCACCAGTAGAGGATTTACTATCATCTCATAAGATAGGGAGGAGTTCCTACTATTATGAGCTTGTGGTGGAGGGGGATATACAAATAAATGAGCAATTATCTTATACATCTAAACAAAGACTATTATAACAGAATTTATTTAAAGCTGCCCAATAGCACACTGCTAATCAAATGTTGCAAAGCACAGGCCAGAGAGACATTGTCCATCCATTATCCAAGTAAGATATTGGCAGAGTAACAATGCAGGTTTGTTTGGAAAAAAAAGCTCCCAGGTAACATCTGATGGTTTTACAGTGTCATGTACCATTAAGCATCTTTGTTGGCAAATGTCCCAGGATGGATATGTATGCATGGATCTGTAAAATAAGCAGTCCAACACAGTAGCTACTGGTTACCAATATGTGCTGTCGGAAACACACAGTAAAATGCGATCATCAATAAATAAAAATCAACAACAACCTTGGGCTACACTTTTTAACGGTATTGGATCGAGTTAAATTTGGCACACATTTTTATTACACCTCCAGGGTATGTTGTAATAACTTTGGTAATTTCCCAGTTTGGCACTAAGCTCCACCATCAGGTTAAAATGCTGATTTGTATCAACATTTTGTGCATGGCCAATCAAACCAGGCTGGAGGAACAAGACGTTGCATTGCGGTCTCAGGTAACGATGGTTTACAGAGAGCGCGGAATGCCTGTTTGTTTAAGGCTGTTGGTTATGGAGCGTGACCAAACAGACACTTAACCACAGTCCTTTTTCTCAATCTAGCGCTGTCAGCTGGTAAATGTGTGCAGTCACATGCCTTGTTTTATTCCGTGACCAGTCATTTCCTTTGCAGAATATAATTCATATTTGAAACAATACCTTGTGAAAAGTCAAAACATTTCAGTGTAATGGTGAAATCTACCACTGTAATGCCAGAACCATCCATTATCCAACTATTTTTCAGAGGGTAAAATGTTTTGGTGATTGAGGAGCAACATCATGGTTTTGATTTTTTCATGTCGAAATCATCTCTAACTGAGACGCACTGTAAAACAAAATATCCTACAAAATTGGAAGCAGTACTGAATTACAGAATAATATTTGATGTGAAGACTTAAGGTAATCAGATACTAATAAAGTTAGATACCGACTGAGCAATCAATGTCCAGAGACATCCAAATTAGGTTGATTTCATGTTCAGGCACTAATCCGAACGGCCATATGACTTCCAGTCTAAGATGTCTATGTACTGATTATGACAACCAAATTTGGTCCAGACATCCAGCCTGGATGTCATGTATGAACTGAAATAGTCAAAAATACAAACTGAGACACTCCACAATCTAAATGTCTGTATGGTGTCTAAATGTAGTGGATGGAGATATTTCCTTTTCAAGAGTTAAAGAATTGACATTGCAACAACATCCAAGAAAGGCTTACAAAAAAAAACATTCATTCTGGCCCATCCAAGAACTTGTTCTGGAGGTTCGGAAATGGTTTTGGAAGGACGCAAAAGACGTGTGGCAGTCACTCACAAGAAGTGGTCCAGACAATGTTCAACAGTGTTTTGATGCAGGATGTCCTGACAAGGTAAAGAGGGCACACGAGCTGTGTGATCTGTAGTTGCTCTACATTCTCTGCCTCTTGGATAAAAATAATCTAACAACCATTAAAAAAAATCCTGCTTAACAGTATATACCAGTCACCTTGTTGCTGTATGAATGGACAAAAAGAGGCAGTGAATGGCTTCCTTTCACACAAAATAAGTTCTTTCACAGGCTGCTATGATTTGTTCCAGTGCTATAGGTCGCTTTAACCCACTGTTTCACCTTTGTTTTGTGAAGCGGTGCTGCTGTTGCTACAGCTGATCCCATGTTTCACTAATACCATGTAATATTACGTCTTTGTACTCTCACTGTAGCTCGGCGGTTGCATTTGATTCACTTGTTTTCCACACTGGGCCGTGCCAGCTCTATGGTTTAGTAGCGAAACGCTCTCGAGGGGCACGACTCTCTTTGGTCTCATTAAATGGAAGTAAGGCTGCTCAGGTCCATAGCCAGTCTTTTTTTTAAAATGAGAGACAGAGAAAAGAGAGAGAGGGAAGCATGGTCTTTGCACTGTTCTGTCTGAACAGCTGCATCTGTGGTTTATTCCCCTCATGGTGCTGTGGTTTTGGGAGTCGTGCCCCTCAGACAATCTAGAGAAAGAAAGAGATACTCACCACTGGCACAAGGCATTGGTTTGATATTTTTAGAATGATTGATGGCAAATAATTAAAACACAATATGGCATCATTGGGCAACTTTCTTTAAGATTCATCATCACTAATTAAGAAATTTGGCAAGAGGAACTGCAAAAGTTCTATTCCTCAAATGGATATGCAGAATTTTGAAATGTAATCGTTTAGGTGCTACAGTTTACCAGGCCTCACTATGGTAACCAAAAGACCATGCAACATTTTGCCTCCACCCCCCCCTTTGCCTGAACATCTCAGTGCAGGAGTGATACCCAAGACCAGACACATGCAGAGAGGAGCATGGAGAAATCATTATGAGAGCGAAAGGAGGAGGAACTGGAGCAGATGGGAGAAGTAATAAAACTGAAGCATGCCGTCGCAGCCAGGAATTGCGGTCGAGTCTTAGGTATAAGTATTGAAAACAAATTTAGCAAGCACCTTTGATGAGTGAAGCTTGATGTGGCGGTGCTGAGTTTGATATCTGTCCCAAATGCTGCTTCACACAACTGCAAAGACAGCACAGGAATGTAAGTGCAAATAAAATGAAGGACAGAATGAGCAAGTACAAGTACATCTGCCTGTGTAACCTTGACGATGTTTTCCAGGGCAGTAGTCGACCCTCTTTACATTTCCATCTTTCGTTACCACCTCTTAATTCATGCCCTTGGTACTCCTACTCTGTTTGACTTTACCAACTGTTGAGGCCCAACCAGGATACATGTAGAGCTGGTGGGATAGTTCACCTTTAAAAGGCTTTGTGCTGGTCAGCATAACAAATTCTTTTGTGGGAGTGGAGCAGTATAGGTTATTCTTATCTTCATCCAATGTATTCAGCCCTACACTGACAAGGAATAAATGCTCAGTAAACTTACTTTAGCAGGTATGCATGAGACCATAGTGCAAAGATATTGTGTATTCATTGATACAATAACCTCTGTGAAATAAGATAGCGATATAATTTACAGTGTTTCTGGAGGACAGCACAGTAATGTTAGATGCCTCAGCTGTGTTGAAGTCTGGAGCCTGTGACATAACATTGACAGGACAAACTTGACAAAGAGTATGCCAGAGGTCTTCAACAGGGGGTCAGGAGGTACTTCACGGGTGTCGCGAACGTTTTGGTTGATTTGCCTTTTTTTTTTTATACATATATTCCCCCCCCCACAATGTTTTAAGGGTTGAATTAAGGGTTATAGTTATGGTTAAGTTTAGTGTTAGATTTAAGGGTTAGTTCTGTCGATCTGAAAAAAGCAGCTGTAGCAAAATCTGACAAGGGAGCAAAAATCTAACAACACTCGTTAATTTGGTTCATTCACAAGGAGGACCCGCCCCTATCGCTGCTGTGTCGATCATCAGAAAGCCGGATGTGATACGCGGGTCAGGTTCCCCGATGTTGGCCAAGAGCCGAATCTTATTATGCTAGCAACTACTATTCATTTTTGGGTCGAAAATATTTACAAATTCATCGTTTTGTGATAGCTTTTATGAATGTTTACATGGCATTGACAAACATATCTTGGCAGGTTTCAGTTTGAGTTATGTTTATATGTGTATAATTATAAATGGCAGTGGCATGAACACAAAAAGTCGCTGTCATCATAAGTCACTTTACTTTGCATATCTAAAATAAAGAGGAATCTATACATCTATGTGTTATTTGAATATCTTAGTATTGAATGCACAATAACAATGTACATTTATACATGGTACTATAGGACAAGTTTAATATAAAACACAATTTTATACAATAAGTAGGGGGTCCCCACTCAATCTCTTCATCAGTTTAGTGGTCCTTGGCCTGGAAAATGTTGAAAACCCCTGGAGTACGCTATATATATGAAGTGTCTTTTTAAAGTTAAGTCTACAGGCAACATGACATATGTGCCAACCCAAGTACAATGGCACCAACCTTGAGCTGCTCGTCAAGAAAGAAGTTAATAATGCTAGTATACAGCCTCTCCTTCTCGTCCCTGGGGGCTGCTAACGTCACAAAATCCGTCACTGGGTTTAGTTGTAATGAGCTGGAACCACCTCTAATAGTACGATTAGGTAGTGCAACTAAGGTTTGATAGGGTCATCTGTTTTACTGCAGGCTGACATTGATATCATACCTGAGTGAATACTGACCAGACTCTAGCAGACAAAACTTGTAACAACAAGTTACAGGCAAAGAAAAACTGGTCCCATGGAATCAATTGACAGTAGCTGGTTTTAGAACAATGTATTTGCGGTTGTTAGAGGGGGCTATTCAGGGGCTTCAAAATCAATTCATTTTGGAAGATGAAGTTGTCCAATTCATTCTGACGCATTTAAGGTTTTTATTTAATACAGGACCGTTATTGGATATACTTGTAAATGGGACCTTTTTATGTTGTCTTTTTCCAAAACATTGAAAATATAGTGATTTCTCACCATTAAAAATACAGTATGTGCCATTCTGAGTTTTTGAATGATTGCTCCTACGTCATTGTCGCAGGAAACTCCTTGCAATTCACTGGGAGGCTGGCAAGATGACGAGTGAGCAGCGAGCCCTGTGGGACGTTGGGTTAACCACTAACAACCAGAGGCTTTTCCAACGCCAACCATGCTCCGCTTTAAACAGCCACTTCACCAGCACAATGATGGACGTACGGTGCCAGATGGGAGGGCCGTGCTCTCTGGGCAGCCACCAGTATGCATTGTTCACACATATGAAAGGCAAAGGGGAATGGACAGCTCCAAGAAAATCTATTAAGGAGTGGTATTAAGAAAATGACAGAAAATGGACAAGGACAAGCAAAAAAACATCCCCCTTTTCCATCCCTTCTCAGTCCCTTTTCTCTCAGCCCAGGCTTTCTTCATCCGTCCATCCAAAAGAGTTGGGAACATGGCGAAGTGAGAGAAAAAGAGAGCGCGAAGCCATGTTTCGGTAAGAGCACCACTCAAGTTCATAATCAGCCAAATCAAGTTTATGCTTACTGACAGGCTGTTCCACTGAAAGCTGCAGCTCCCTGCCAGGGGTGTGTGGGTGAGTTTCAGCCAGCGCGACAATAAAAACCATTGTTGCGTTTGTTTAGACAGCCTGTCCAAGTCCGACACTCCCCTTTGGAGCAAATGCCCAGGTTTGTCGGCCCAATAATGGCACCTAATTTGTATGAAGTCGGGAGAAATCAGTGTAAAGCAAAACCTGAAAAACAAGTACTCTCTTTAGCCACCTTATTTCCACACACTTGCATCCTGTTGTCATACATTACATTTTTGGTTTATTTTTGTGGTCCTGGGACCTTAGGAATTAAGATGATTTAAGCGTTGCTGAAATAAACACACATTCAAAAGCTGTTGTTAGCATGTGACTAGACTAGTTTTGACAGATTATCTACATATGAGTGGGAAAGGGATGGAAGACGAGGAGGTGAGAAAGAATTAGGGTTGGCATAGCATTATGTCCAATCATATGACACCTCTGCATTAAACCGTGTAGGCTCCTTCACCCACATCCTTCCCACTCACTGCGCCTAATCAGCTCACTATCCCATTTTCCTTCTCACTGTAATCCGTGCACATGCCTATGCCAACTGCGAGGAACTGACAGGGCAGCAAGTGCAGTGGGACTTCCCCAGAAACATTAGCCTCTCTGAGGACAAGGTGAGAGTGGTGGGCAGAATGAGTATCTGTCTGGCTGTCTGTCTGGGTCAGTCTGGCTGTCACTTATTTGCCACTTGTTTTCAAACCTCATGCGCGACTCCAATACGGATTCATATTCATCATCAAGATATATGAAATGTGTCTCCACGGCAGTCTGGGAGAAGAAGACAAATAGGATGGGGATTGAAAAATGACTGCCTCAAAAAAAGAAACTTTCCATTTGTTTTCCAGTCTGTTTCTCACTTACTCCTTTTCCCACCGTATAAACAATTGTGCTGAGTCATTGTCAGCCATGACCCATCTCTCCCAGTCCAAGTATTTAAGTCAGTGGGATCAAGAAGGTGGGCAAAGATGATGGCTAATACGTTTTCCGATTTCAAATCTGAGAATTTTCCTTCAATTATCGGTTTGAAGTCATTTCTGTGTTAAAGTGACCAGTTTCTCTGAGAGGTATAGCGCCAGATTTAAAGCAACAACGGTCACTGAGCCAACAAGGTATTAATGAAAATATATTTATTTCATATATATATTTTTTGAGAATAGGTGAGAATAAACTTTTTGGAGTCTTCCCTCAAGGCCTTGTGATGGGATTATCTATCTATTAACATGGGAGGAGCTCCTCAAGAGATGGCAAACCCACAGGGATATGATTTGTTTTATGCTAGGTGTTGAAAAATTAGATCTGTACAAAAGTTAATGGACAAACTAAACAAGTAAAAACAATTATGTGTTAACCGTTCAACCTTCAAGAAAGATTGTCTGTGACTGTAAACTTGATTGTGATCTTAAATGCACTGTACTAGTCTGTGTCATGTAAACGGATATGTTTGCTTTGTAATGTCTGCATTTTCATTGATCCCACCCCAATATAAAAGATAATATGGGAGAATATCCACTGACCTCACTAAAGCCCAATCATTCCACAGATTTCTCACATCTCAAAGTGCAATCAGTTCCCGTGAGTCACTTTAGCCTGTCAGGACCCATCCTCACTGATCCCAATGTTTAACGTGTATGAGCTCAGCAACCTGGTCGAGCAGATTGCTGCAACACATATACCCTCCTATTTTCATCAGATCATGCATGAAGGGGAGTTTATCCTCCTCCTTTCTGGTGTCAGAGAATCAGCTGATGGATTAAACCCTAAGGGCCCTTTGAGTCACATCATAGCAAGCGTCCGACTGGTTTTAATTGTGGTTCAAAGTGGAATTTGCTCAACAGCTTTATCATGACCAAAGACACCAATTTGATTAGACTCAACTTAATTTGTGCTTGTTCAACATAGAACAGCAACATATAAAGTTAGGGACAGAATAATCATGTTTATGATTATACTTGTGAATACTCCCTAGCACTAAGAAGCTATAGAATAGAGACTCTCTGAAGTCTGGTTGCAACCTAGGAAACATATTCCATTACCAAACATTACCAGTTCTGATCAAGAGAGACAGAAGCCTCGAGTCAACAGTGGTTTGGCACTGATAGACCCACCAGCTGCTAATGCTAAAGCTAAAGCAATCAGAGAGGTCTGCTCCTTTGTTATGTTCTGAGCTCATGCTCTCTAGTTGTTAAATAACATACTGTATTTAGCCCTGTAGAATTGTTAGTGTATCAGTAATCTATCTTTCATAACATTTAATTTTCTTTTAATGAAACAACTCAATTAGCCGAGGCATAGCTAAGGCATGTTGGGTCATGCCTGTGCGTAATGAAGTTTTGGTAATAACATAGTTCACCGGACACGCTACCCAGTGACAGCACAAATGCCACAGACTGGCCACCAACTAGGCTCCGGCAAACACACACACCCAAACAAATTGGGGACTCGGCACATGTTACACACTCCTGTTGCAAAGGTACATTCTGCTCCTGTGGCAACATCACAAATAGACACGTTTTCTTGACTCTGGAAAATATTAGGTCAAGCCAAGCAACACTTGCCACCTTAGGTCCTCTTGACCACACCCACCCACCCGTAAAATGAGATGTTTATGTCGGTAGAAAGAGACAATGAGGAGTTAGTTCAGGGTTGTTTTCAAAGGAGGCCAATAAACACCACACAGTCCCTCAAAACAACAATAATCCAGTGGCAAGTCCAATTTTAAAGAACTCTTTAGGGACTGTGATGACTCATGGCCCATGGGTAATGGGGATTTTTCAAGTCATTTCGTATGTGGCACCTTTAAGGATCCTTAAAGCACTTTTTTTCTCTGCAAGGTGGAGAGGACACTCTGTTCTGTTCCAGGACTATTAGAAGAACAGAGAGTTTCCATCAGTAGTCACACGTCAAGATGCTTTTTATGGGGGCACTGGCTGTGGATTGGCCAGCGTTGTTATTGCAAGGATATTGGGTGCTGTTGAGAAGCACTGGAAAGCATGATTATTGTGCGTGTGTGTGCTTGTGTGTGTGTGTGTGTGTGAGAGTGATGGTGGGGATTTATATAGTACCAATTCATCTTTCCGAATGGCCTGGCAATCAGTTGTCTTTTTTTCCCCCCATGAGTTGCAACACTAAATTCCTACGGTGATTCAGCGATTTTAGGCTAATGCTTATGGACGCTGAATCTGAATCCTGTGTATATGATCTTTTCTAAACTATGTTTCAGTTAAATTGCATTTTTAAGGATCACCCAATTGACAATTAACTTAATATTTAATCTCTTTCTACAAGACAGATATAAATCATGTAACATATTCTCAAGAAAGGTTTGACATGTTTTGTTGTATTTTTTGCTTCAAATGCATTTTCATATTATTAAAGGTATATCAGTATGTCAATTAATAGAAATCTATTTACTTTCCGCCATGTTGATATATATGTTTTTCAGGTGATCCTGTTATTGCCTTCATCATTCTCGGTTTGTGTGAGAAGCAGTTACAGTCAGCACTGTGTCGGGTGCCTTAATAAATGTAACTGATTAATCAGATCACTTTATAATCTACCCATGGCCCAATTATGGTATCAACTACTCCTTGGCAAATTGCATTGTACACACTGGACATCCCATATTGCATTTGAGTAATTTTCCTCTGCTTGAACCCATGTTTAGCTTGCTTGAATAATTTACTTATTATGAATCTTATTTATGAATCATACCTTTGCCATAGTAACAAGTATCAGATATTTGGATACAGTACCTATAATGTTCATGTTTTTCATCTGCTTGCTGTCTGCTTATTAGTACCCTGATGACAGTTGAATTCAGCTTGTATTCATGTTTACAAGGGCAACCAAATGTGTCCAGATTTGCAAACAACTTTGATAACATTTACTCCATGAAACCCTTTGACAAATCAACTGAACTGAACTAGATTTGGAAAGATAAAAAATTGCTGTTCCCATTCTTAGCTGCATGGCACATAGTCATACTACAGAAACGTTTTCTGTGACCCTACGACCCAAAAGGTTTGACGCCATGCTGTTTTATAGGTAGAAGTCCCTTTGCACATAATAATAATAATAATAATACATTTCATTTGTAGAAAGCTTTTACATATCCCAAAGAAACTTTACATGGAAATAAAAATACATCAAATAAAACAAATAGATTGAGGGTTGCTAAAGACAAGTTTAAATTTAAAATCAGGCTGCTAAAAACAGACAAAATGAGATGACGGGGGCAGTTAATCAGAGGCTGAAGGCAGAGCGGAAGAGGTGTGTTTTTAAATGCGTCTTGAAGGCGGTGAGGTGGGTGCAGTCGTGGATGTGTTGTGGGAGGGAGTTCCAGAGGGTGGAGGCAGCAACGGAGAAGGCTCTGTCCCCCCAGGTTCGGCACATGGTCCTGGGGATGGTGAGGAGGTTGGCGTCGGCTGACATAATTGCACATTTATTTTCAATTCTATATTATTTCCAAAGTCCTGCTAATTCATAACAATAAGTAATCTCTAGGCACTTCACATACAGTAGGTTTATATTTCTACAGTATATTTACAGAAATCCAGCAAATGCCCTCCGAATGAGCACTTAGTGGCATGGGGCAAGGAAAAAACTCCCTTCAACAAAAGAAACCTGAGGCCAGAACCAGAGTGAAGAAAAGAAAAAAGCATAGAGAGAAATGGGGACTACAGAGGGGGAAAGCAAGAGGGGAGAGGGAGGGGAACAGGAGGGAGAACACAATAAAGGACTGCAAATGATCATAGCAATGACAATGAAGACGAAGGCAATTAACAATGAAGGACGACGCTCCCAAAAGCAACATCAGTGATGTGTTTGGTATGGCAATAATAATCATGACAACGATGGCTGAAGTTGAATGTCAGCACCTGCAGAGTGTAAAAGAAAGGAGAGAGGCAGGGAGGGAAGCACAAACAGCACATTCCTCTATCAAACTCATTATTTTCTGTCCCAGTTGTACTCGGTTCTGGACCAGACCTGACTTAGGAGACCAATTCTTCTCAAGCGAATCCACATTTAAATTCGCCCAGCACTAAAGCATTGATTCGAAACTGCTGGGTCCGCGGAGAAAAATGAGCTCAACTTGTAAGAACAAGGACTCGGTTAGCTGTTCTGCGACAGCGATGTCTATTAATGTGCAAATATGACGTATGAACATATGTGGCTGTTTAAGGAACTTTACTGCGGTCTTGCTGAACTTTTCCGCACTTGTGCTTCATCCTCAAGAGCGCTGTTTGTCTAAAATCATTTTGCTTCCCTGTTTTTTGGGGTTCGAGCGACTGTGCAATGAGAGGCAAAGCCAGCCTCTTTCAAAGGCAAAAGCTGTATGAAACATGACAATATGGAACCGTGCACGGAGCACATTTGATCTCAAGATGCGCAGCTCCACCCCTGTGATTCCTTGCGTAAACGTTGAGGAACGGACCAATGCAACCCAGCATGACAGAAGCCGCATGAATGGTTGTAGAGGAGGGGAAGAAAGCAAACAAACAGAAGGAGAGGGGCCTTGACTCTTGACAAAAATGTCCACCAGATGTTGTGTCTCTTCTTCCAACTTTATGTCAGATGGCTTCATTTGTTAGTGTACTTCGGTGGGGGCGTAGGGGTGGGGGGGTGCTTTCGCTGGGTGTTCCATTGTGCGAGCAGGTGATTTTTGATTTCTCTGCTGGATGAGGTTAACAAATACTCATGCATATTTGATTTAGTTTAATTGAAATAGATATTTTGATTTACCTTTTTTTTTTGAGTGTCTAATCTCATTGGGTGACAGATGTTGAAATTAATGAGCTACATGTGACCCCATGTGATTGTTGTTTATAACCCTGGTCGGCCGTTAAGAGCCTAAACAATGGAAGACAAATGCAGCTATGTGGCTCTGTAATCAGTCACATCTTGGATTTGGGCTAAACATCAATATGCTAGCATAGTATAAGTGTGAACTGGATTTTTATCTATGGCCATTTTATTTTCGCATTTGCATGCTAACTTTGGTTAACAAGTATTGAAGACAGTAGTAAAGACAGATGGGAAATGCCAAGAGAACACAATGAAGAATATTATTCGATTTAATTTTGAAGTTTTCAAATTGGTATGCAAAACTCTCCAAAAAAAACTGTGGCACAGGCCAACAGAAAAAATCAGGAAGACAGCCTTCAAAATGAAACAGGAAGTACAACTTATTGGTGTTTATAAATTGAAATAATATAGGGTGACATTTTTATGTCCAGCAGTATAGAACCAATATTGACAGAAATATGATAATGATAACATGATTACATGATGATAGATTGATTGATTGATGATTCCTCCACCAATTCCACAATATGAGCATTTCTCCTACTGTAGCCTGTTAGCCTACTGTACGCCAGTGCACAATGTTCAACTTCATGGCAGACAGCATGTAAACAAGGAAGCGTTGGCGTCAGGTAAGTTAGCATACAGGGATCATGCCATGGCCAAAGCAACCAAGGCAAATTAGTTCGGAACAGACAAAGCAACAAAAACGAAAATCTGATAAGCACGAGTCAAAACAAGAGTAAAAGCTATAAACGGTTTTTGAGACCTACAACATGTTCGGAATCAACTTGGCCTCAAGTGAGATGCTGAGCTGCGGCTTCTTCTCCATCTCGATCAGTAAGGACATGCTCAATCTCAGATAGCTGGTGTCGCATCTGCAAGAAGAGGCTAGCAGAGGGAGTTTTGTGGTGTGTTTATTGCAAACTTGTGCAAAGATCAGAGGTGTAGTAGGAGGTGTGTGTGTGTGTGTGTGTGTGTGTGTGTGAGACCATGTAGCAGACTGTAATTTCATTAAAAAAGGTTTGGTGGAGATCCATTAGGGGAGGGGTCTCTCACTGCTGCACGGTCAGCAGGCTTAGCACCCAATTGCTCACAGTCCGTCAGCCCAGCGGGCAGGTGAGAATGTTTGTGGGTGTGATTACAGATTGTGAGCCAGGAAGAGGATAAGACCTCAGTCACATGATGGCTGGGAGACTTCAAAGGTAACACTAATTAACCAAGAGAGGAAGTTATGTAGGTGTCATAATAGAGTAGCACAATTTAAATTTAAAGGCCATTCACATGCGGCACAGGGGTGTGGCACTGGCAAAGGAGGGAAATCATAAAATACATAATCATAAAATACTTCATGAGAATTTCTAAAGGGTGACAAAGCTCAAAGGGTGACCTAATGTGACGAGAGGGTTTAAGGAGAGCTATCCGGTTCGAATCTGCCTTTGATCTTGTCATCTACCCAACCCTTCCTTTCCCCCCTACCTTTACCTCATCGGCACCTCATCATCAAGCTGCTTGTTATAGTGAGGCTTTCGGCGGACCTTCTGGTAGCCAGACTGGTAAGAAGCTGCAGCTGAGACGGTTCAAGTTGCAAAAATGCTTCTTATTATGTTCATTCTTATGCCTTTAGATCGAAGGGAAGATGATATTCCAAGGAGAACACTCTGCAAACCATATCAACATTTCGTCTCCTGACCTACCAGAGGACACCATCGCCTCAGATTTTCACTGCTGTTTTTCCACCTATTCACCCTCTGGTATTTTCCTATATTTCCCGGCTCAGACTCACACTCCATGATCTATTTTCCTGTCTTCTTATCCCCGGACTCTCTCTAGTACCCATGGGGTCTCATCTTCTCCCCTGTATCATCCATTCATTATATCCAGTGCTCGTCCGTAAATGCCGCCTTCACCGCATCTGCTTAATGATCGGGGGGAAGCGCCTCCGTTCTCCGGGATAGCTGGCGCAGAACACTCTCATCCTCGCTTCATGCCTGCAGCTCTTTTCCATCCATCAGAATGTTAGGATGGGAATCGGCATCTTAATTATCATTGGAAGTGACAAGGGATGGTTTATGATCTTCATGCCGGTCACGTGAAGCATAAACAGCCAACCAAAAAAAAGAGCTCAGTGTTGCTCAATTCAGAGACAACATAGTTTTGAAACAAGGGCAATTAGAAGTGATAAAGTTGTTGGCGGACCCAGAGGTTTCCCGAAATTAAAATTAGGCATTGGCACTTCTGGGGGGATAGTATCAAAACTCATGTGAATGCTGTTATTGGCAGCATTGTTTGCCACAGATTGGAGTTTGGAAATTTGATCAGTCGCTGGACTGTGAAACAACATTTTAGCTGCGAGAGAGGTAGTCAGTGAAGCGGATAATATCCATCTCTTGGACACACATTGAGTCTCAAGCAGACACGAGCGCATGATGCATACTCCTACTTGTACTTTGCATCTAACCACACTCGTGTTTTTCTCCACAGCTTGACCCTCAACTCACCGCCGTGTCTTGCATAAAGCTAAAAAAAATAAAATAAAAACAATTTAAAAAATGCAGGGGTTCATCTGGGGATCATAAAAGGTACGACGAGATTGATTACGCGTGGGGGTGATTATCGGGTATGGGCCAAATGTTCCATGAGTGAGTCAGGTTTCATTGTGAGCAAATGGCTGGTTTCTCAGATTAATATGTTAGTTGAATTGGAATCGCTGTTGTATTCCAGATTACAGAAGCGATTGTAATCGGAAAAAAAACTTGGAAGCTGGAATCTTCAAGACCTTCTTTATAGCATTTGTCTACATATCTTTTAAACAATAACTTTATCTTCGATTCAAAATTGAAAGGCTTTGACAATGCATGCATATATATTTCTGAACGCCATTGACCTTTATGTAAGATTCAAGCAGATACGTAGCATATAAGTAATGTATTTATTTACACATTTCATCATTACATAAATATGAATTGGCTGTTAAATAGACTGGAGGAAGTACAGTAAAATGTGATGGATTAGCATAAAATCAACAATCAATTGAGTGAGACTGCCAAGGTCCACTGTTATTGTAGCTAATCTTACCACTTGTGTCAACTTTTTGCCGGTATAATTTGTCAAAGATTTGTTAAAAAAACTTTACTTGTCCTATGGATCAATTTCAAATACATGATAATGAGACAAATTAGATGCATGGACCAGACTTGTCTCTGCATTGTCTTATGCATCCAACTGACCTACAAATATCCAGCATTATGGCTAAATCCTGGGGACTAGGAACCATCTCCCAGATAATATTAAATTGGATTGAATGTAATTTGGAAGACAATACATGTACCTGTGTCAAAGGTTAGGATTTTTTGCTTGGTGGGAGTATTCAAATCATATTTTGTCTTCCAAAGAGTGTGGTAACTGCCACCAATGGTTTGTTCATAATGGTTTGTTGAGGATCATTCAGTCATGTGAACATGAGCAGTATTAGTAAAGAAAAGTCTTCCTTAAACATAAGAAATCAAGCAAAATAAATTTGAATTCCATTCATCCCCACAGTAATTATGACCACAAGAAAGTAAGAAATCAGATCATGTCAGCAACATAGTAAGAAAGTCAGGAGTAGATCGGCGGTTGGATGTAAGAAGGCAAAGCGAGTAAGACAGTGGTGGATGGGTCAGAGAAAAACTGGACTTTAATGCGGCGGACAGATGTTCATCTGCCACTGCCAGTCACGACTGTTTTAAAAAGGTTGAAACTAATATGTTTTCCTAACCCGAACCATGTGTCTTTCTGCATAAAGCTAACCGGACTGTCATCGTAGCAGTGTCTTGTCGATACAGGCTTGCAACAGGACTGAACACAAAACCTTCTAAAGTGTCCAAACACACACACTTCTATATGGTCATTTGTGTTGCAGAAAGTTAAGCCTTCATCAATTGTGATTGGCTATTCAGATATTTTGTGTTGCTTCTTTGGTTGAGATTGTTGCTCAATTTTTCTCAATGAAAAGGGTTATGACAATGTTTTTCTGTTTGTAAAAGCTGAGAAAATGCGGCTTCTTTAAATGTCAGTTTCTTGCCATGGTGGAGTTAGCCATGTTGCCATGTTTCCAGACCTCCGAAATCAACCTTGGTGCTTACAACCAGTAGCAATAATGCCAAAAACGACGAAGCCAAGATCCAAACTGTAATCGCAAATATGAATAATCCTTTGAAGCTCAAATCCTGTCTCTGTCTGCCTCAGTTAATCAGCCAGTGTCAGCCATTTGTACACCCTGGACAAGCCTAAAAGAGACGCCAAAGGGAGAAAGAAAGAAAAAGTTATTAAAGCTTTTAAGACCCTGTGTTCGGTATCATTGGACAGTTCGTCCAGAGCAATTAGCTTCCTCATTCAGCTAACAGGGTGTTTCTGGCCCACAGAAGTTTGGCTCTTGGCACAATGGGTGAAAAACCGCAGGAGAGCCAGGGTGGGGTCCTTACGCAGAGGGGGGAGCCAGGAGGTGTTAAATACAGTTGCGTAGCCACAAAGTATGTGTCTGTGCGTGTGTTGTAATTGCAAAAAAGAAACACAGAACTACAGGAGAGATAGAGCCAAAGAGGGTTGTGGGGGATTTGTACTAATTTCCACTCATTTCTCAATTGAAGGGGGGGATTTAGGGGAAAGGTTGGAGTTTTGTGGGGTGTAGGGTCACTTTAAAGTGTCTTTTTTTTCCCAGTTTTTTGCGGCACACATGATTCCATGATGGTGCAAGCAAGGTTTGAGCGGTCCATGACTGTGGTCTTAAAGTCATGTATGTTCCATTGTAATAAATGGAAAGAAATGACAACCAAACTACTATTTTCTCAAAATGCCTTACCATTGGGAGTTACTGTATACTCCCAGCACTACACACACACTATAATTAAGTGCAGCTATGGTTTGCGCTGTGTGTCTTCATGGCCAGATATTGTTACCCCAATACCAAACCACAGCATTTGAGGTCTTAGCCATTTGCTGTTGAACTGGCTGACATATCTGCTCAGGCTTTCCTCAATCAACATATGACATGTTTTAATTTCAAATTGGCAAATGCATTTTCTTTCTCATTTATAGGAATTCTTTTCATCTTAATGACTAGAAAAAAACATTTAAAAAAGGAATATGCGGAAGAAACTATCAAGGTTCACAGGTAGGGTCAGCAGGTTGAAGTGTAATCAGGTTTTAATATGAACACACATAATCAAGGACTCTGAGTTAGTGCACAATTGCCAGAGTGCTTACGATAACTAGAATCCCTCCATACACCAATCACGATCAGCAATCACAGCTGCAGTGCCCCAACCAGTAAGATTATGGCTGGTAGGTGATGTCATCAGGATGTTGGTTGGTTAATGACAGGAGGTTCCTTTGCTGAGGTCATGGCCTCCTCTACCTCAACTTTTCATTGTTGAAAATTATTCAACCCCCTTTTGTAAAAGGTGAGTAGCATTTTCCCCTTCTCTTTGTTAATTTCATTGGTTGAATCAATCATTATGTAAATATCCTGCTAAGTTGGATGCTGGGTCACTGTTCAACTACAGATTCCCCACTTTAGAAAGAACCCACTCAACTTCACAACATCCCTTTTGAGTCATGTGTATGTGACTGCAGCAGCCACATTGGGTAGAGCCAATGGAACCAATGGGTCTATTCAAGTGAATCATTGTATACTATATTCATTTAATTAAAAAGTGCCATTGAGCTTGTCATACCTTGAGCTATTTCGTGTCATATTATTTGTACCTCTTCCAAATGCCACACACAGAGAGCATCATCAATCAACGTCAGACCTCCCTTCTTCTCCATCCCTCAGTCTATATCCGTCATTATTCTCTTCAGTAATGCCACACGACGTCCTACGGTGCAAGTCTTATTAAACATCTGTCAAGCTCTGATTGTTCGTGCCCCTTGAGCTGACGGTCATTTTCAGATGTTTGGTAACAATGCATGCGCAATGGTAAACACACTTATATTCAACATGTGTTTTTGTGAAGATTACCGAAATTAACTGCAGCGGTGAAGCCAAAACTGCGATGGAAGATTTGACAACGACTTGTTTCCGCAGCAAGGGCCTCTCGGAGTGTTTGGTTAGCCCGTATCTCATCAGTAAACATATAATTTCCCAAAGGGCAGGGTAGACTCCACACAGCAGAGCTCCGCGATTCACTCTCAGTGCTGCCTTCATGATGACAGGCTTGATGACAGGGTTAGGTTTAATACAGTGCCTGAAATTCATTTCTCAAATCCCCCCCCTTTCTGCAAGTTGGTGGTTCTGTACTAATGCCTCATGTTTTATGCTTTTATGCTTTTTAATGCTTCATGACAAATACCATCTGTGTGGCAACAATCAGCATTGGCTGGTAGTTTGAGTCAGTGATGGAGTACTAGAGTTGCTATTCATTGGACTCACACACTGATCACTTGAACTTGGACTTGGACTTGAGAATCCACAACGCTCACCCACAAGGACTGTATTTTGAAAGATGCAGTGATGCGGCATGCCCAATGTGGACTTAAAATCCGACTCACACAAGGCTCGAGAGTTGCAGACGCAAATTCAACACTACACTATATTCAGAACCAGTCAGCCTAAAACCGTCTGAAACATTGCAATAGGTGCTGACCAGCAAAACAGAAAAGACATTGTATTGTCCTTAACCAGATCTCATACAAGAAGCAATTAAGAACAGCACACAATATTTTTGTTTGTCTTAATTTTACAAGATTAAAGTAAATCATCTAATTAACAAATGAAGACTTCAAGTCTTGCCTCAATAAGGTGGGTTAAATGTTATCATGGAAACCAACTTTCACTTCATGAAAAAACAAAGTGGTAGATTTTATAAACATCTATGCCATGCTGAATAAGACATGGTGATTTTGAAGGCACTGGAACTGTGTACATCCTGCCAGGGCATTCCCACCTATCCCTGTCAGTCCTGGTCTTTCAGGGACCTTCATTTAGCGCCGATACATTTAAAGTGATATAGCAACTGATGCTCTCTTGTATGGACTGTCTCATCCACAGCATACCTTTAACAGTCTAGTAAAATCACAATTGATCCTATTTCATCAGATTTTTACAAGGGGATATAAGAATCCCAAAAGAAAATCGGTCTGAAGATTTGACAAAAATTTACTTCAAAACACAGAATAAACACTTAGAAAAGTCCAAACCCATCTGCCACCACTACAAATAAAGCCCTTCACCTAGCCCTACTATTCACAAATCAGGACCAGTGAGTCTGGATCCCAGTTTCCAGATGCAACCCAGTGGGCGGGACCGACATTTTTTATTTAATTTAAATTAATTTAAATAAATAGGACACACGCGAAAACACACGCGAAAACACACACATCACACACGATGGGCAAGACAGTGACTGCAGAGGCATTACAAAAGTCAGTTTGGGGGGAGTTTGGTAGCTGGCAAAGCGCCATGGTTGACCATGACAACACAAGAACTACTTTCCACTCCATTGTTATAACATTTGTTCGATTTGAAGGAGCAAACAGTACAGCTTCAGCTATTCATTTTTTTTAATGTAACATGCCAAAAACGTTTTCTTTCTTTCTTTCTTTCTTTTTTGACAGCTCTTTGTCAATTGGCTCTTGGACACATAGACACACGCAGTCTAAACACACAACTAAGACGTCTCTCTCTCTCTCTCTCTCCAAGCTCCCCTATCATTCTGTCGCTCATCTTGTCTTGAAATTAAATCAAGACGTCAACTGGCAGTGTGGCTGACCCAGCAGTGAGCCCCCTCGCAACAATGCCAGCTGTCAATCACAATGACTAATGAGCATGTGATTACATCATTGACCCTCCTAATGGTGAACTTGGGAGGTGGCAGCAAGGAGGGAAGGAGTAGCAATGGAGAGAGACATCAAAAGAAAAATAGTGAACAGGGGAGATAAATCTGGAAAGAGATAGCCAGAGACATATGGGATATCGTGTTCATGTTGGGGAATGAAGGTGAATGTAATGAGCGGGATAATGAGGCTGGGATGTCCCAGTGCAACACGCATACAAGAGATGAGAGATCTGGTTTCCACTTAAGATCGCTGGGGGTTTCCTGACGGAGAAGGGAGAGAGGAAGGGGGGATGGTGTGTGAGTGTATGTGTGTGTGTGTGTATGAGAGGGGGGGGGTCTGAATCCCAGAATTCTGTTGGCCTATTCCCCCTCCTCTCCTGCTCCATTCATCCGTACCACCTGAATACTCGCTGACCTGTTTCTTGTTTAATATGTCAGAACTGTCAAAAAATGTTTTGCCCCAAAACAAAATTCAAACAAAAAACATGACCCTGAGGGACTATTGTTTTGCAATAATGCATTTTTTTGGTCAGTTTTCAGCTTTTTTTAATGCTTTATTCTGTTTCCTCTCAAGCAGTACCTTAACTGTATCTTGTCTGTATGAAACACCCAATCAAGGCTCAGCTCCTCCACCCAACTCCCACAGAAGGGATGGTACTCCTCAGGAATGACATCATCTCCTCAGCCTGAATGACGTTAGTCCTAAATATCTCAGGCTCTGTCCGGTCCACTGCTACAGATTAGGGTTTTTTCTTCTTTCTAATAACTTCTGTTTTACTTGTTATTAGTAATTAAGAGACAGAGACAAAATCTAATGTACAAGATGTTGGTCCATGTCAATCTGAGAGCTAGCTCTGCTCGTTAATGGAAAAACATGAATCTATCACACATGTTCCAAACATATGGAGGGAGAAAGGGAGCGGCGATGAACGGGAGAATGGGAAAAGACAGAGTTAACGCAAAGGTTGTTACTGGTTTTTCTTATGTAATGGTGAGCTCCAGCCAAGTGATCTGTTTAGTTACAGGGGCCGTCCTACTGTGTTTAATTTGAACATGATGTATCCAGTCGAGGATTCACTCAACATGTGTGCTCCTCTGCCCTCCGACACAATCAGAAAACATTCACACATTTGCACCTGGGAGCAACCGGGGACAATCGTGGGCTTCCGCTGTTGCACCGGAATGGAACAGCTGTATGGTGAAGGCCTGCACACATTTACATTAAAAGGGCCCTCCCCCCATTTTCAACATGACTTTAATCATGGAAGTGATGTGTCTTCTCGACAGAATGCCTGGGGTGTTGCATCATCACTTTGAATTGAGGACAACTCACAAATGATGGTCATATATTCATTGATTCTTTGTTTGAAATAAAACATAAACATTCTATGGCTGAATTTTCATCTGCAAAGAAATTATTTTTTGATACATTAATCAATTGGATAATAAATGTGTGTTTTCTCGAGTGTTTTCACCATTGTACCATTGCAAATTTGAAAACAAATCCTATAAATGATAGGAAGCAGTACTATCAACAAGGACGTTGGAAGTACATTGTATCAGTCGCATGAATTTGCTTCAGGACAAACTATGCATAAAGACCAACAGTTGGCAGATGATTTGTATAATCAGTTTTGTTTTTTAAAACCATATTGACTTCAGTAAACCAGAAGCCTTTATTTCCACAGACAGCATCACATTAGACATTACATTACATTAAACTCTTTCCTGTAGTGTGCCCATAATCACAGCAAGGAACTGCATCTTTAAAAGCTTAGACTGGAGACTTTAAACCATCATAGGGTCTGTGGGGGACTTTACAGCTGGCAGAAAAAGACGAAAATAAAATACAATACACAATTTCCGCGTACACAAAAATCAACAATGGAAAGAACTACATCTGCAGTATTTGTGTAGAACATTCTTGCACTCACATGTTGTTGGATATACAGTATACTGGAAAATGACTTGTCTGAAGGAAGTTTCACTGCAATGCTGTCTTTAGATGGATAATGAAGTCAGAAAGTAGGGACAGGAGACAATTTAGCTTCCTGGGTTTCCATTGTATGGGTCATTGATAACCTTTAACCTTTTCATCGTCAGTAGTTCTTTTTTGGTAGTTTGGTGGACCGGGGGCAAGGTGTGCAGACTATCGCATCTAGGGAGGGAGGGATGTGCCGCTGTGGGTGTGATCAGCCCACTTTAATTATGGCCATTGAAACCTAGAGGCCTGTGCTACAAAGCTGGATGAACACACCCAGGATAACTCTGCATTACCCCGCAACACTTCTCCAGACATCCACGATCCCGACAGGCAGTACCACGAAGCCGGTTATCAACTCACTAACTGCACCCAGGGTTACCACTATCGATCTGTGCTCGCATACATAAAAGGTGCGGGTAAAACTGCAGGCACAAAGAAATTCAGAGCTGCTGACGTTACCATGGACAAGGACACATAAATATGAGGAATATCTGAACAGCTTCAAAGAATGCTGGCAAAAAATAAAGATAACAAATCACTGACTGTGTTGATGAGTAAATTAGTGGGATTACAATATTAATTCCTCACACAGTGGCTAGATCTCACATTATTAGTGTGTTTCGTAACTCACAAAATTTTGCTCATCCAGACTCAATTTAGTAGCTGCAAATGGCACTGGACGACCGGTGCTAGAAACAAACGGTGCTAGCTGTGGATGATCAGCAGGTGCCATGAAGCTAATTCAGGCTAGCTGCAAAAAAGAATAGAATCCCATTCAAAATGCCATAGAAGCAGTCACAGCAGGCTCTTGCAGTAGTTCTGTCAACATGCAGTACTCCATATGACTGCTGGCTGTGCCAACCGTGTGAAATACACTGACAAACACTGACATATACGCACACAATATGGATGGGTATGAAATAATGGGGTGTTAAGGAATGTTCATTTGAGTGGTTAGTAGAGACTTGTGCGGTGTGAACAAGGTCTAAAGTTCTTGTAGGAAGCTTGGCAAGAACGTTACCCTAACAAATATTTTAAAAAGTGGCCTCAAATGTTTTTTTGCTTTGCATTCTCAAAATGGGACAGACCCAGGCCTTATGGACCGTGCAGGAACGTGACATAAAGTTTGCTAGTGAGGACATTGGGATTCGGGCCAGTGAATTTAAGACATTTAACATAAAGAAAAATGTTTTCTCTCAATCAGTCAAGTCCCTAGTTTAATCAGATCTATGGAAACACTGAGCAGACAAGCCAATAAGATAAGATTGATGTTATATAATTTGACCAAGAAACATTTTGATTGGCTTTGTCTAGTCTGTTATGTTTGAATTGGCCAGCTGAATTTCCTCTTAATGTGAGCAGCAGGAGCGGCATGCAGTAGATCTCTGGAATGATTGCGACATGCTCCGAGATTTTCAGAGAGTATTACCATGATTAACAGTCACTCTATGTCCCACTCTGCGTGTACTGCAAACACAGCTCCCAAAGGCAAGGCTGCTATTACTATCATTTTCACAGCAGAACAGCAGAACCTCGAATTACCAAACTTTGTAATATTATGAGATGATGCAAGATGATGAAAGACCGCAGCAGGATGGTGTTTCGATCAGGTACGTCTGAAGCATCTGCTAGCATAAACACTTCTCAGTGTGTGCATTGGTCCCACTTCTCCCACTTGAAATACTTGAATTTCATAGCTTTAGGACCTCATCCCTCAGAATAAAACAAAAAAGCAGACTATTACTTGAGCTAATCTTCCTTCTTTTGCTCACTGTTTTCTCATTCTGTTTTCCCCTTAACTCTCAAGAGCCTTTTTCAATTTCTGTCCGCATGCCTGTCCTTCCCAAGTTGTTGTGTCTGCCTTGCTCGAATCCCTGCCAATCTCTGACACAAGCTCCTTGTATTGTCAGAGCCAGAGTCTCCCCAGTGCAATGTCCAATTAGCAAAGATGAGGCATGGGAGTCAGGCTACAAGAATCGCCCCCCC
>CAESWR010002584.1:253320-274170 GCA_903171835.1 Mullus surmuletus | reverse complement strand
GGGGGGGTTACCTGTCTTTGGATGCAGCCATGTTGCATGTTTGTTCCTCTGAACGCCTCACTGATTCTTTCTCTCCCCGACCAATTAGCTGTGGCGGTTCCAAAACACTGATGCCTAACATCGCCGCCTCCTTCGTTCCCCCTGCAGGTTTATTTACACGGGACATGCTTGTTTAAGATACTCACTTTGAACACAAATAGGAGGGGGGCTGTTTGGTTTCTGTGTTAATAGCTCGTGGGACGGCGCTGCGTGGCTTTTTTTGTTTTGGTGCTCACGTCGCGTGCCGTGACGTGGGCCCTTGGCGAAATGTGACGGCGTTTGCTTACAGATCAACAGAGGCGTGAACGCGTTTTGAGTCGCGGGGGCGGAAAACACAGCGGTCGCTATCGACTGAGCAAACATGCCTAATAGGGGAGAGGGGGGAGGTGAATCAGAGGAGGAAGTGGGAGAAGGGGGCAAAAGTGAGAGATAACGGTGAAAAACAAGTGGAACGCAGCCCGTTCGGCTCGAACAGTGACACAGTTATAGCACGTATAACCATACAATGGTGGACTCACACCAACATACGGTGAAACACAGGTGAGTACTCCGTCTCTGTTGTCTCTTTCAGGCTGCGACGGGATGGGGCGGGCGGGCGGCAAGAGTTGGCCGTTTTCTTGGGAAACTTCTCATCTTGACTTGGAGGTACAGCGTAAAAAATCTGAGCAAACACTGAGAGACAACATGTAATTCTTGTCTGGTTTTACTTTGGGAGCCGCATCGGGCTTCTAACCCATGGCTGTGAAAACAGTGACAAATAAAATATTTGTAAAATTCTCAAATAGAGAATTTGCATTGTGAAAATTGCATTGCAAAATTGCATTGTAAAATTTTACATATTTTTTTCATATATATGTTTGATATTTTTTTTTCCATGCACTTAATGTATTTTTTATACTCTATTTTTTCTTTATTTATTTCATTTGAGTTTTTTTTAATTTCATTTTAGCTTTTCAATAGTACTAGCTGAAAACAAAAACCTTGACGAAGGGAATCTCTTTTTTTCTTTTTCTCAATGAAATGCTTTGAAGTCTGACTGACAGCCTCTTTATCAGAGGTGAGGACCAGTTGGAGCACAATGAACATGTAAAGAAGGGTAAAAGATTATGCTACAATAACCTGATTGTTCCATTAGTTTGATCCCTCCTCTTTTTATCTGACATCTAAATATATCGTTGAAGTATCCCTTTATGTAAATGATGGAGATGTGCGATTCAGTACGGATGAAACTGAGAGAATCTGCGGCGAGCATTTCATGTCTTGGTGCCTGCCGCCCACACATAGGTGCGATGTGCCACTCTGACCACTTTCTCTGTGATTAATAGTTGCCTCGAGCTGGCGTGTGTCTGATTTGAGCGTCTGAGCACCAGGTGTCTGTTGACCCCGGCATCTCACGTTGTTTCAACAACACTTCTGGAAAAGACCCGCGCGACTCCCGAGGAGGATCACTTTATCTCCCATAAATCATTTAGCGAACCCCTGTCGTGCAGCTCCAGGATTCAATATGTCGGCCCTGCTCCTCTTTTTCACTTTCAAATTACATTAGCTAAGCAGAAAGTCCAAAAAGTTAGCGAGTCAACGCTTTTCCCGGAGAAAAAAAACAACCCCGATCACTTAGTGCCCCTGGCCACATTTCTCAGCCTGCGGAGTCGACGCTGATTAAAATATGTGCATTAGCCGATCGCGCCACGGTGTACGAGAGGTAGGGAAAGCGAGAGGAAACCCAATCCATTTAGCTCGAGTCGAAAAAGCCGCAAAGGAGCACCGTTCCCCTCCAAAGATACGGCTTGTGCAAACATGCTCGCTTTAACAATAACACCGGTCTCACCCAGCCAGGCCAGGCTAACTAATGACAGATCCACACCTTAATGCTCAGCAGTTGTTTGGGTTTAAGCGCGGGAGGACGTGTGTGTGAGTGTGTGTGAGAGGGTGGTGTTGGTGGTGGTGGTGGGGAGGGGAGGGGGGGGTTAGGTTTTTGGGGGGTAAGAATGGCAGTTGTCAGCAGGTGGCTCGTGCCACTGGAAAACTCCCCTCCCTCTCTCCCTCCCTGCTTGGACTGAGAGCAGCACCCATGATTCGGGGCAGAGATTTGAGGGAGGAAAAGCTCTGACACAGCGAAAAGATACCCCGTTGGCGGAAGATGTCCAACCATAACGCGGCACATTCGCAGAGCTTATTGAATTGTGCGGGAGGCGGGTTGAGGAGGGGGGAGTTGTGAGTGTGTCTGAAATCATTTCTCGGTGCATTTTTTTCTGACAGCTGTTTGTCTCTTAGCCAAGAGTGTGTGATTTCCTCCCCTTCCGCTCCGGCTTCACAGCTTCAGTTGGTTGTAACTGCTGATTCATGGGGTTCGTTGAATGCAAAATTAATCTGCATCTGCATGTACTTTAAAGAAAATGTTTTATAATTATTAATACTCGTGTATGATCCAGATCTACTTCGATGCTGTCAGTCCGGCAGCTCCTGGTGCTACAGAAAGGAAAAAGGAAAGAAAAAAAAAAGCTGCAGTACTGAGAGATCTACTTAATGAGACGGTGATGATATCTCAGTGCTTTGGCTGGCCCACAACGCTCCCTCCACTCCGCCTCCGTCCTGCTTGTAACCACAGCCATCCGGATTAAAAGACCACCTTTAGGGAGGGGGGGGGTCGAAAAGTTTCTAGACAGAAATAGTGAGAACCAACTTTGTTATAGAAGATTCTGAAGCAGATCTTTTTTTCACTTTCAGATTATATGAAATATATGCATATATATATATATATGTATATATATACATATATGTATATGTATAAAGTACTAATTTTGATGTTAGTTATCCACAGGCACATTGCCACATTTAGACTTGACTTGAGGAGATGAAGAGGACGAGCGAGGACTTGGTCCGTGCCGCGGCACTCAGTCTGTGAGCTACGGTGCAGCTTTTGCTTTAAAAAAGTCCGATTTTTAACTTAAATCGACTAATAACACTCCAACAAACACTCTGGCTGCTCTGATGTTTACATGTTGCCGATGAAGGATTCGTGAGCAGGTGAGGAGCTTCCACAGTCGGTAAATAGCCACTTCCATAGTCTCCAGCATGTCACCGCGGTGACGCAGCGCAGGAGTATAAACTAGAAGAAGAAGACGCGTACAAGAGACGAAGACGACGAGGAAGGAGACACGACAGAAATGGAAACATCATTTGAGAGATGGAAATTTGTGCACTACTTTTTAGAATAAAGATGAATGTTTATTCAGGCATTTTGTTTAATTGTATAGTGTTATTAAGGTATGGTACATGCTGGGTGATGTCATGGAGTAATCCAAAAGTAATGTAACTATTGGTGTAATTAATTACTTTAAGCAGCAAGTAACAAAGTAAAGTAACACATTCCTTTTTAAAAAAGAGTATCTAGAAAAAGTAATCTAGATGACTTTTTTTCAGTAACTACCCACACACTGCATGTATTGAGCTCACCATAACCCAGATAATCCAACTAACTAATCAACCTCTCGCTCCCACCTGCATTGGGCTCCATCCGACAACATCTTTTGGGCTTCGTCTGACAACACCGAGCTCCGGTGGGACAGGGAGAGGCTGTTACTGGTTTTGCATCGACCACAGGCTGAGCCTCCATCAGAAGGACACCCTGCGTGGTGGCTAACAGTCTGTCAGTAGCATTTTTGTATACCATCCAGTTGTGGAGGGACCGACCTTGCATGTCAACTGTCTATGAGGGGGGTGGGGTGCGGGTCAGTTGGCGATGTCAGCAAGTGGTCAACCTGTAGACAGCAGTGGTTCTGTATTCATATACAATCTCAAGAACAATCTCGACCCTGCTACCCCGTTCACCAGCCATCACTGGAAACGAGGGAGGTGCAGGAAGGCGACTGCAGAGTGAAACACTGACACATCTGGCCGGCTGCATGCTTTCATAACACAGCAATGTGGAGGCGCTGCGTGCTGACCAGACAGCATCTGGCTGTTTCTTGGTCTGCTCATTTCGACCTGGCCGAGAATACCCGTGGTTTGGTTTAGCAGTTTGCAGAAATGACCATTCTGTGGAATATGAAGTGGTGAAATGTTGAAGTGGTGCTGGTGAGATCAGCTCGCTCTTATAGAAGCACAGTATTTACCTCCAATTCAGCCTTGAGTCAATTATTATAAACATTTAGCGATTTTTGTGACAGACTAACTAAATATTCATAGTACGACATCGTCACTATTCATTTTCCAGTTTGGCCCTCCATAGACCATTCCATTGTCCTCCACTGACGGAACGAAATTAAGTAATGTTCACATTGGAATAACAGATTTTTGGGTTTGAGAACAAACTTTGATGCGTCTTGATATTCTATCATCTGTCATACATCCAGATGAGTGTGTGCGTATGTGTGTTTGCTTCCAAAACTGGGATATTTGGAAAGCTAGGTCATCAAAATGTGTTTGGTTTCAAATTCTTACTGTCTATTTCATGGCATCTTTTTTCATGCACTTCATGATGCTACATCCCATGACATCCCATCCCCCCCCCCCACCTCACTTCCAGAGAATTTATGTAAAATGCTCAATATTTTGTCCTCCATCAATTAATCTTACTGGTCATTGAGAAAGAAATTCTCTTCATTTAACCAATTTTACCAGTGCTTGGTCTTCTGGAGGGCATGTCATAAAGCAATGTGACAGCACCATTACGTCAGTGGGGGGAGTGTGTAGATGCTTTGTGCATGTAATCGCAATTTTGTGTGTGCGTGTGTGTGAGTTTGGGTGAACCCAAGAATGCATTTTTGTCTAAAAACAAGCCAGCATGTTCTGCCTTGATTCGCCACATCTGGACTCATCACCTCAGGAGCTTTCACATTGTCAGAGGCCTCCTCCAGCGTCCCGGTCGCTAAATACAAGACTAAGCCTCACTGAGCCGAGCTCACGTCACAAAGCTCTGGGTGATTGTCTCCACGAGGGGCGAGCTGGCAGACAGCTGTTTTGTCAGAAACCACTTGTCACCTCTGATTCACCTCTAAAATCCAAACAATCGCCTTCTGACTTTGATTTGAACCAGTCAAATTGTTTCTTGGTTATGGCCTTTGAGGTTTTAAAGTTGATTCAGTCAGTGAAACTAGAAGTGAAACCTTGCAGATTTTCCCTCATATGAAATCCACTGAAATAATAAAAAAAAAAAAAAATCTTAATCAAATTCATTACGTTTTCTGTTCATTTTCCGTCCCAAGAGTAATCGACAATACTTAAGTTAAAGTTAATGAGACTGACCTGACTCACATACAAGTTTTTCTCTTTACAAAGCTACGCTCTAACTCTCCCCTTGCTATTCAAGTATGACTTTGTGACAGGAGCAGATCGTGGGGGGGGGGGGGGGCAACAAGGGGTAATACTTTTATCACCTGAATGGTTTTATTTAAGGAGGCACAATGGTTTGCAGCAGGTTGTCAGAGCCGGGAATCTCAATGTTACACATGTGAGTGTTACACATCATTAGATTACGTATCCTGCACTCCTCAGTGAAAATAATGAGGCATTAGGAGCAAGTGAATGAAGGAATTCATTTTTAATCAATTTAATGACCTAAAATAATATCTTAATGTAAAAAACATTATTGGACTTTAATTGTGATATGATTAGCTATAGTTAGAAGTTAATATTATGACAATCCAAAGCAGTAACAAACAGCGCAATGGTTACACAAATGTGTTCAAATTGTCAGTGGAAAAATTAATCAGACTTATGCAGAATGTTGTGTAAGAAATACACCACACATAGAATTTGAAGATCAAAGCCATTCACAAAAATTGTGAAGAAGACTGTCCAACTGTACTTCAGAGGAGCTATTTCATTCAAATTCGAAGAAGGGAACATCAGTGCAAGTTAGTAAATATATGTAGCATGGTTTGAATATGATAACAGTCTGGAAGGGAGTGAGGAGGAGAATTAAGCTTTTAACCGGTCCTGATTATGGTCTGCAGCTGAGCGAGGTGAGTAGAGAAGCTGATGAAGTGGGCGTGGCTAGCAGAACAGGAGAGAGGTGGTTGGAAAGGTGAACAGATGTTTCAGATTATGACAGATTTACCATGATATATAACAAATAAACAGAATATTAATATGGCAGGAGACGATTGGACCAAAATTTGGAGACTTATGTTGTGACTAATAGTCAAAAATATGCAAATCAAGTTAGTAGAGGATGGACATGGTGGTCTGTGATATTAAACCATTTGATTATTTATTGGAAAATAGTTGCATCTCTACCTATCTTTTGTACCTAACATTCCCAACAATCATGTATATCCACCACTGGACATCCCATAGTTTGGCACACACAGTATGAGAGCTGTTAGTTCACCTTAACAAGTCTTCACACTTGATATGAAAGAAATACAATCAGTTCTGAGGCCTAACTTCTTCTTTTGCATTATATGTTTAGGTGATACGGAGCAACACCTTTATATCTATCAGAATGTTTTATCATTTATATTAATGAAAATATTAATATTACCTCTTCAATTTCCAAAATGTGAGCGTTTTTCATACTTTGGGTGTCTGTACCATGTTTTCCGACACCAGTGCACAATGTTCCACTTTACAGCACAGCATGTAATCAAGGAAACATTTGGCGTCAGATACGTTAGCATACAGAGATCATAGCAGAACCACCAACACCAAAGCGTTCAGAAGAGATCGAGAAACAAAAAGGGAAATTTGATGAGTATGAAATAAACCCCCAGTAAATGTTATGAAGGGTTTTAGTGACTGCCAACATGGAATCTACTCGGTTTGTGTATGTTTGTTCATGTGTTGGAGTGGACTTTATGTGTATTTGTATTTGTAACAAAAAATGTCACCCTGTATTTATTTTAAGTTAAGTTTATAATATTGGGACGATTTTCAACAGTTTATAACAGTTGCAGGAGCCAGTCCAGACATTCGACTGCACATTTATCTGACCTAAACAGGAGTCATGAAATAATTTTGCATCCATCCCTCTCTGGACACTGGAAATGGCATGCTGATGTGGATGATGTATTTTGCTAACCAGTTCAGATTTTGCATTGACCATACCCAGAATTTAGGCAAACAGAGTCAGTTACATAGGATGGCACTATCCTTTCTTAAGCTTCTCCAATTTGGAATTAGGAAGAAAAGATTAATGTATGTTTACATCTGACCACTGCCAAGCGCCGCTTCGAGGCCAAGCCTGTAAAACCCAGGAACTGCACTAAACCCTGGTCCGTTCAGTCCTCTTGAACTCGGAGCCATGAGCTTAGCTGCTCATCGCACCGCTGAGGCTCATAATTAAAATTCTCCAATTACTTCCTCCTTACCTCTGCTGACCCTGAACTCATGGCTCAGCCATGCAGGGCCAGCGAGCCGCCTCGGGGGAGCCGCAGGGGGAACTTGGCCTTGGAAGCTGGACAGAGGCCGCACAACGTCGGGAAGTAATGGGGTGTTGACTCAAGGGTGACGAGGGCAGGCGAACGTGACCGCTAGAGAGGAGCGTGCCAGGTAAACACATTGCAATCACTATGCCAGATTAGCCCTGCTTATCGTGGAAGCTGCCGTGCCGCGTAACGTGGCTTTCTGTCCGAGGGAAATATCACAGAGATATGGGATCAGCTAGAGAGAGACGGGGCAGACAGGCAGTCCAGGAACACGGTGGAAGCGATCGTGTTTCTGTTTGGTGGCGCTATCTAACACCCAGGAATGCCGGAATGTCCACTGACGTCTTTGTCATCAGGTAGAAAGAGCGAGACAGGGGTTGGAAAGAATGTCAGCTTGTTTCAGGAAGGAACTGATGCTACAAGGCCATCTGAGGATTCAGGTATTGTCGGAAAGACGGGGGACGTCGCCAAGAATGAGACTCGACAACAGTAAGAGGGCGAAGAGGAGGCGATCTATTTGGATGGGTAAAACCGTGGTAGAATCTTGAGGTTTACCGTGCCAGGGCTGAACCAACACTGGCCGCGCTGTCACCGTGACCCCCACCCTTGGGTAAAAAAGCCACAGTGGTGAGTGAATGGTGGAGTACCAGAGGGCCATATGTACAGTAAGCACTCTGTCTATCTCATAGGCTCATTCAGCCGTGCGGTTTGGCAGGTCGAGCGGCGATGTAGGTGGCTGCGAGTGAAGATACGGAGGCCCATGTGTGCCCAGCTTAAGTATCCAATTTACCTCCGCCATTAGGACACATTACACATTGACTCTGTGTGTGCGGAGGAGGCAAGAGTGTTGTCTTATTGCAACTAATCCTTTCACCTCTAGCCTTTTCTTGGCGTCGCGTGGCGTCTTATATTTGTCATGCAACTCCGGGTCTTAGGTTCTAATAAGGAAATCTAGCCCCCGTGGTAGTGCAAACAGAGCTGAGCAAAGCGGCGCTCACTATCAGCTGACCGGGCGAGCCAGCGAGGAGCACCGGGGCGACGATGCCGCAGCTCGCGTCCATAGGTGACCTTCAGCCAAACATACATCAGCACTGTTTCATATCAAAGACTTGAACACAGGCTCTTTATTTTGGCAATCACTGATGTTTACTTGGATTTATCACTTTTTAATAAACCCATTTGGTTCTGTACATAGTGTTAATGCACAGGAAAAACACAAGGTAAAACCTTTTGACGTCTGTCTGGGTAATATGGGCTTACGGGGAGCTTAGACAACTTCCCATAAGACAACACAGAGCCCTGCAGGGTTTTTGTCACACAAATGCCCTTTGTGGGACCCACTGCATGGGCTCTCTCAAGATCCCGGAGTTGGAAATACAAGCTCAGAAAAGGGGGTTCAGATGTAAGTATTGTGGTCGTCCTGCTTTCTACTGACGGCTTGTCGACGGGGGTAGTGGGGTCACAGGCTGAAATTAAAAGTCCTGACATAAGCAAATCTACAAGAGCAGTGCAGTATATGTGTGAATAACAAGATAAGCTTTGATGGGACATTTTGCAATGAATTACTTTGCTGTTACACAATTACTGAAGTATAAAGTATATTTCTTCAATACATTTCTAAATATGCAGGCAGTTTATCTATTTATTCATTCTCAAATGAAGGATAAGGATACGTCCTCCACTGAGTAAAAATCAATAAATACACTGTGAAGAAATCTACAAACTACAATTACTGTATTGAATTGTTACATTACTTACATCACACATCGTAAAAGTCAAATACTCAATGGCAGTGAGTCGTTTTGATGCCCATTCCCCTGCAAGGTTATTTGCATAAACTTTTCAGGAAATGCATTACATTGACCTTTATGAAAGATCACATTTGACCCACTCGTACAGTAAATATAGACTGCTAAATAGACAGGAAGATGTGATGGAGTAGCATATCAACAATCAATTGACTTGTTACTGCCGTTTTTAAATGTTTGCTGGTACTATTCGTCAAACATGCTAGTTGTGTCAATGCATGAAAAAGAAATGGAGTCAGATTTATTCCGGTTCTGGGTTATGTTATGTTATGAGCACCAACCATCTGGCATTGTGATGGCTAAACGCTGATCGCTAGGAAACAGAATTGCGACAACCTACCTAATTAGGTGTTGGTGCAATATTGAGGTATAGTGTATTGCAATACTCAAGTACATGTGGTATTATGGCTAACCTTTCCTCTAACTCTAAGATGGCCACCCTCCCTGAGTCGTGGTTTTGCCCTAGGTTTCCTCCATCACACGGAGATTTTAGCGGCTCCTTTCACCGAGTGCTTGCTCTGCTGGGATTGTTGGGTCTCTGTTAATAAAAACTATTGACGAGTGTCAGAGAACTGCTCTAAGTTAAAGTGCCCAGAGATGTTTGTTACGAATTAAACTAAACTGAATTTGATACTTTTATTAAACATACAATTTCAAATTTCCATTGAAGGAAGATTCATTGGTGCTACTGGGGGATGAATGCATGAAGGGAAGCATTTATAGCTGCTGCCGACTGATCTTAATTTGCAACAGTCATAAGGTTTTTTTCCCCCCACCTTTGGGAAGGTATTTTTCTATTTATTTTCAATGTTTACCCTTTTTCCTTCTGAAAATAAAGTATGAAACCTATTAACCCGGCGGTTAAGTAGCAGACCCTGATATTGCTTCAGACCCGTATGCGGCTTGTCCTCCTCTCCTGCCTGTGTACACTGAAGCCCTGCCAGGGCCGCGCTGTGCTCTGCCACGATGAGCTGTTCTATTCTATTCCGCGCCGTCCCGTCCCGTCCCGCGCTGCGATGCCGGCTACTCGCTAGGTGCCAAGTGATTTTTATCACTGGCAAAACAGTCTCCTTCCAATCTCAGCCCTCTTAGGAGCATATGAATACACTTTACACTCACACGAAGGAAAACAGGTAACTTGAGACCGGGCTTGGGGCAAGAGCTGAGCCGGCAGGTAAAAGGGCTGCAGTGTGTCAGCGTGTGTGCAGCGTGGCATGTTAGTGAGTGTGTGTTGGACTTGTTCACACTCATGGATACCTTTATGAACAGAGGTGTGTCTGCACAGTATATACGCTTTCGGGTTTTAATGCAGCATGCAGAGTTTGCTCTGCGTTTTTGGCACGACCGCCGCGCACAGCTACATTTTGTGGCTCCAAAACCAGAGCTGACATTAAATGAGAGTGGAGTTAGGAACTGCTTCGACATACTTTATTTTTATTTGAGCCTTTATTTATCCAGTGAAAGTCAACTGGGCAAACCTGACCTTTTCCAGAGATGTCCTGTGTCACATTCACACATTGACACAAGGGAGCTACTCAAGAGTGTTTCTTTCTCTTCTGTAACATAACAGATGAACAAGGATAATAGTAGCAGTGCAGTAGGCCAATTAGGGCGGCAAGGAACAGTTAACTCAAATACTGCGACATTTCTTCCACGTTTCATTATTAATGGTCAAAATACTTTGTATTGTTTTTGATGATATTGACATCAAACTCAAAAATGCATTAAAATCATTGTCAGTAATTAATGATTTATCTTAGACTCTAATAACCTGAACCCAAATAATCTTCTTTGCACTTACATTTCATAGACAGAGCTTTTGCAACAAAAATAGCCTGAAATAATAAAACATTTGAAAAGGATCAACATTCTTTTCGTAGTTCCGGTCAGAAGAGACATTGATAAAAGATTTGAACCTTTGAATTCATTCTGAAAGTGGAAAAAATATGATTTTGTAATTACATTTATATAGTGCTTTTAGGGCAGAGAACCAATATTGACACTACAATTACAAGTGTATTTTGAAGTGATTTGATTTTGTAATTTATTTCTAAATCTGCACCATGGATGATGTAAAGGACAGTGTCAGGCATTGGTTAGGATCTATCATAGAGTGCTTAAAACAGGCTCAATAAATATCATGATCGTTTAATTAATAATTTTTCCCCTTTTATTTGGCACTTCTTATATTGTACTCCAAACCCTCTAATATATATCTAATATTATAGATATTAAGTAGTAATAAAATTGTAATAACAGAGAAAATGTACAAAGTTTATTATAAATATTGTTATGTCAGCCCTGCTGCCCACCTGCTACATGAAACTGACACCTGCATCTTTGTGTCTTGCAACGGCATTATCACTCCTCAGCTTTTTTATAGACCAGTATGTTATAGAGGCGATTAACTTATTTTCCATGTTGGATTTAATTGTGCGTGGGGGAAAAAGAGACGTTGGAACGAAGCCACCGCTCTAACATGGCAACTCCGTCTGAAAAACATTGATCTGGAGTCGTAACCATCGCTGTGTCTAACCCGCACGAGGGGAGGCCAGGCGTGTCAGAAGCCCTCACCTTACCAAACTCTGTTTATTTTATCCGGATTTTATTTTTTTGACACGCACATAAATCCACAGTTGTACATCTACATCTCTGGTTCGCTCCGTCCTTTCTTTCAGCGGGGGCTGTTTATTTTAGATTTTTTGAGGAAAAACCTGCAGTGAAAGGAAAATAAAGGTAGCGTCACACTCATAATATTTGGAGTGGAGTGCAATTTATTTTCCTTTTATTAAATGCTGATTAATATGCACTGTTGGGGAGACTAATACTGTGGGTTTCATTTCCCCAGTATCCTGTGCTGAGCAGACTCTGCCTCAGAGGTGGAACTGACCGCAAACGGGGCTATAGATATGGAAGTATGGTTTGGATTAAAAGAAAGTAACTCCATTTCACTGTTGCTCTTTTCCCGTCTCTTCTGGTGTATTTTTTCCCCATTTGCATGACAAGCTTGTAATTGTCAGGTTTGGGGCCGCAGTGTAAATGTGGATGCTGGGAATGTCCAGACCCTAACTGCCCTAACTTACTTTTTTTTTCTCCCGGATTTGGACCGGTGTCTACGTCCATGCGGATTCCTTTAATTAACAGCAAGCGTGTGTCTTAATGACAGATGGGGAAGTTAGGCAAGACAGTAACAACACTGCCTCAGCAGCTGATGCAGGCGTATAAACCACATGGAACAGCAGCGTTACGTTACAAAACACACATTCGAATCTGTGTGAGATATGCAAGTGAATCTGTGAATCGTGCCACTGAAACGTTCCAGCTCCCTGCTCCCTGTTCCAAAACTGAACAGGCAGAATGGTAAACGTGGACAAAAAAGGCAATTTTTCTTTTTCAAATTAATTTTTCTTTCCAGAGCACTTCCCTTGATTAATTATTTGATGATGCCAGTTGGCTAAAGATATGACTTATTTCTCCATTAACAGTCATTTATCACAAAGAGTAAAATGAGAGACTCGAGTCAAACGAGCTTCTCAGGTTTGTCATCATACTGATTGATACCAAAGTCCCAGTAGATGGATCCAGTCACTCAGCAACCAGTCTATTTGTGCCTTTTTTTGACCACAAAGGCTCGTATCTAAAATGACTGAACACTTTTGATCGTCAAAGCAGAGACATAAGAATGAGTTGTGTCTCATTCCTGAAGCACATTTGTGGATCAATATCGATCTGATACCAGTTTGTCGATGCTGGCCACCTCTAAGGAGGATGAAACCGAGGGTATCCATTTCCAGACTCAGGGTTGCCACATGTGAAAACCTTTGATTTAAACAGATTCAGGTGCTGTTCGGCTGCGGTTTTATTGGTCTACGGTCCAATGGAGAGTTTTACTGATCTGACTGTTGCTTCAGAGGCTTTTTAACTCTGATGAGGTGGAAAAAGTGAAGAAAAAAAAAACTTGGAATCAACTAGTAGCTCATGAGTATACTATTTGTATCCCAATAAATCAAATGTCAACATGAATGGAAAAGATGTTATTTGAGGTGGCAACTCTTCCGTATTCCTAGTCATCATTTAATTCCACATCCCATATAGCACAGTGTTAGTGTTTCGTTCATGGGCAATTCTTATTTACTCTTATCTGATGCTTTCTCAGCTAGAACTTGAAAAAAGTTTGAAAAATCATTATATATTTCATGACATCATGCAATCATACAACCAACATCCAACAACAGCAAAAACACAAACAAAGGAGAAGTAATGGATTTGGATATCTCAAAAGGGAAGATTTTGCTGTCTGTATCTTTCAACCAGTTTCCCAAAAAATTAAGCTTCCATACATCACTTTACTTATTCCTTTGTGAAAGGATGTGTTGATATGAAATTAATTTACCGATGTAACAGAAGTTACATCAGTCAGGTATTTGAGCATCATTTCTTTGTTGAAGCTAAGCCACAACTTCATCATTAGATAAAGAAAAGTGCTGAGATTAGATGCATTTGGTACAGAGTTCCTTGCATGTAACTGGGAACAAACTGCATCACCCAACAAGCTCCAAGGATGCCTTTGCACGCGAGGATCACCTCCGAGACGAGGACCCGGCGTAGGGAACTATGACTCAAGTCGGCCGGCCGAGCGGCGTGGGCCAGGCCGTCACGTGAAAAGGCTGTCCTGGAACAACTCTGTAAGTCCAACTCTGTTTGGACAGGCCTCTGAGAGATGCCCTCTCATTTCCTGCTGGAAAAGCTGATCAATCACAGCTCTCATCACCTCAGAGTTGGGGGAGAAACAGAGATTTGGGCGGACCGAGTCAGGGCGGAGTGAAAGGTGTGGAGGTGGCGGAGAAATGACAGGACAGCGAGCTCTTTTTAAGATTCATTCAAACACAGACGCGAGTGAGCGAGCCTCGCATTATATTACGCATTTGCAGTGCCGTTATCGTAAGAAGGGGAAGACAAACAGAAAGCATGGATTTATTGCTCCGGATCAGAAACGTTTCTAAACATCCACACTTATTCCCGCCACAGGACAAATGCACAGCAATGCAGACAGATGCAAGCAACATTTAGCGAAGGAGGAAGCGAGGAGACGACAGTATTGGAGCGGATTCAATGCTCGCTCTAAACTGCAAGCGCTCGCTCTTTCCCTCCCCAATTTGTCTCCGGGAATGTTTTACAAGAGCGAGATGAATTGCGAGACGTTACATCCATCTATCAATACAGTGGAGGAATGCTGTGCTCTTAGCGCCCCCCAGCCCTCCCCTACACGTCTCCCACCTCCACCCCGGCAGTTAAAAACACACGTGGTGCCAGCAGCTCTTGATTTCCACTGCTTCAACACCATGTCGTTTTTCAAGCAGGTCTATCAGAAACGTTTAAGGTGAAAGCAGAGCAGACCCCGGTCGGCAACCCGCCCCTACCTCCTCTGACTCAGCGGACTCGGCTCCAATTTGTCCAGACGGGGGCCGGCGCGACTCTGTGTGTGCCTGAGTGTGTGTGTGTGTGTGTGTGTGGCTTGGGGGTGTGTCGTGATATGCTGGTTTTGTGTAAATGAAGCAGTGCAGGGGTTTTTTCTCCACTTTTTTACCAAAATGAATATCTGGCAAAGATAAGAATAAGTCTTTAACCTTTATTTGATTCCTGCTTTCTGTTACTGTCACTTAGCCAACATGCCAAAGCGAATAAGGTACACAAGAGCCAATAATGTGCAGGAAGTATGTGATTTTCAAGATGTTTGATTTGTTATTATTAGATACATTACAATTGCTGTCGAGGAGCTCCATCTTCCTTAAAAACTAGAGATTTCCCATTGATTTTTACATCTTTCCGCACTGTAAAAACTTGTACCGCATTAGAGCGTCCCCCAAGCACTAAGGCAGCGCAGTCCACAAATAAACAAATAAAAGTTTATTTTCTTTCCGCACTTCCTGTGGCAGCATCTCTTCAGTGAGGGTAGAGTCAACTCAACTGACCCCAACTTCATCAAAAGGACTGTTGAGCTATCGTCATCTTATTTGCAAGATTTATCTGCAAGTGAAGCAATGAAACATCCAACAACACAGAGGACCGCCGGGGGCAGAGGAGGATTAAGGTAGGCTATTTTTTTATTTCCCCCACCCCGACAACCAGCAGCCTTAGAATATCCCGTTAATTTGGAAATCTTTGCTAATAGTTCTCTGTTCCTTTTTTCCTTTTCCCGATGCACTTTTCACTTTTGTGCCGCGCTGGGTTTTTCGTCAGACATTTTGTTGCTGCAAAATTTTGGTTGACAGGTAAAGGTGACCCATATCTGCCCAATCAGTGGTGTTGCGTTTGTTTATTAACCCATGGACCAATAGAGGTCAAAGAATTTTTCTATTAAACTGTATATACATTTCAAAATAATATTCTGACCGATCCAAGGGCCCTGCCACAAGTGGGGCCAAGTGTAATCCATGCATGCATCTGGGGACCCAAGGGTGTACGATGCCACCCTAAGGGGGGGAGGGTTAACCACACACATTACGAACCGTTTGCTCAAAAAACAGCTGGGTCTTATACCGCAACATGCAGAGATACAAACAGTTTTTATTTTGCGAAACATCGCCCTGCTTTAATCCTCAAGCTGGTTATCCGACCGGAGTGCAGGATGTCAAACCCACAGCTGAGACTATAGCTTCGATGAGATTTGCGTCGAGGACCTGTGTACTGAAGCATGTGGAGCTGCCAATTCCTCATTAACTTGCCATGTCCTGTTGGAAAAAAAAGCAGGAGAAATCACGGGCCAAAGAAAAAAAAGAAAAAAACTGTGAAATCTATCCCCATTATAGCTTCATGTATTATAGCAGACTTTAGTTTTATGAGCTTTTAACAAGTTTCCCAGGGGTTGCAATAATGTCTGTGGTTTATTTTCGGAACATTTACTTTTTCTTTTCCTTAAACAATCAGTATGGGCCTTTCGCTCCCCGGTCCCGCCTTTCCTCTGTCTCGAAAACCAGCTTCACACTCCTTCTGAGGGCCACTTTACCATAGCCGGAGAGTGCGTCGGCAGAGCCAACATCAATCCTCGAATTTCCACAACTCCAACGTTCGCCTCTTAAGGTTTTCGCCGCTTGATTGACACTCGCCATTTGAAGAGTAATAATAAGCAGGGGGGAGACATGGCAGCCCTGTGACGGAGGGCGACGTTTCAATGGGTCGAGCATGTTTGCTTGCGCGAGCGCATACCTTTGTGCGCCACAACATCTTGCTCCCGAGTGTCGTGTTCTGGCAACAAAATGTAATTCCTCCAGCTCTCTGTCTGGCTGTCAGTCCACAGAGCCTGAAAGATTACGAGAAATCACATCCATATGTGTGTTTAAGGGGGGTGAAAGGAGAGAGAGATGGTGTAAAACATGAATTTCAACCTCAGCTGTGACACACACGAGTGCCCGTTAGCGGTACGTGACACTCTGCTTTGACCGTGCAGATAAACCAGTCCATGAGGATTCCAGTATCACCGGCCTATGCATCATTGGATTTTCAAAATAAAAGCAAAACTTAAAAAATGACTAACTTGACTGATTGTATTGTATTTATTTATATGCATTCGAAACACATTTGTTTGTTTTGCAAGGTTTTGGCATGAAAGTAACTCAAGTTTCCTCCACATCATGCAGATGAAAATATTTGATTTGGATGAAACGCCTGAATCGCCCATTATCCTTTGTTTTATTGTCATCACCCCTCTTTCCATTTTGGTTTTGGAAACAAATATTTTAAAAAACAAGTCATAATTTTGTTTTATTCTGAAAAAGGAATGAAAGAATGATGAATTCTATTCTGAACACTCATTTTGTTGTCACTGTCCTTACCTACTTCTGCCTGCGGGCACGCACACACATACACACACACATATATATATACATATACATGGGCTGAGTCGTGTCCTTATTGTCTGTGTCTGAGCACTTCGTCTGACAGCCAAGGCGTAACACGACACCTCTGACCCGGGAATGTCGGCGGTCTGTAGTTTTTGTTAGAGAAATATTTCTCCAAGCTGCTGTGCTGACTTTTTTCTCAGAATGCAAAAAAAAGTGTGGCAAAGTTGAAAACCTGAATAAAAAGATATATACATTATTATAGTTTGTTCTGTTAACTGGGATTTAATCTATCTAGCAACATAATCACTTAATCTGACCACTTCTTTGCAGATGCTAAAATGTTTATTTCAACAACCTCCCCCGCCCCAAAATGACTCATCATCATGCCCACTCTCCCTGTCAGTCCATGTTGAGCAGTCCTTCTTGTGACAATTAAATAAATGAACACATTAATTAAAATGAGAGCCTTCCCCAGGATGCAAACTTCCTAGTCTGATGTGTCTGTGTGTGTGCAGGAATGTGTGTGTGCAGGACTCCTGCTTTCAATGCGGCCTCCCGCAGAGAGCCCTGGCTTGGGCCCGCTGCTTCCCTGCCAATCACGCTCCTCTCATCCTGGGCCAGACGCAGACCTGAGCCAATCAGAATCCCAATTCATTTCCTGAGAGGAAATGGTAGCGGTAATGGCGCAGGTATATATTGACAAGCGTTGCTGGGCACGGAGAGCTATTCAAGTGAAACAGTGATTTTCAAGCAACCGTGGGTGTTTGAAGACTTCAGAGGGAATTATGTAGTAATAAAAGACAAGAACTGGAAAGAAAATGGAAGAAGAATGGACACAACAAATTTACAATCCAACTACCATAATATTTCTGTGTGCATTGTGGTACCCCAAGCAGTCTCCCATCTTGGAGGTGTCAGAATCTCTATTGAGAAAGTACATACATACCATAGGTAAGTCTCTCCATGAAACAGTCCCACAACAACATAAAATAGATCTGCAAATACAGCGATCGAGTCAGAGCATTAATACAACACTCGCCGCAGGTGGATCACATGGGCAAAGTGCAGGTTGTTTGATCAGCATTTCTCTGAAAATGAGAAGCGGTGTAAATAATGATGGGTGGTTGATAAAATGATTAGGATATCAATTCATTCTGGGATGATGCAGAGCCAGACTGCTGTGCGCTGCAGGGTAGCGCCCCACAAAATGCATAATTCAGCCTAAAACAAACTTTATGATAAATGGCGACCACATGGCCAAATTGGAGCGGTCGTCGATTTTCACCTCACACTCCTGCACACACTCACAGCCACACGGACTCCTTATTGTTTTCAGAGTTTTGGCTTTTAGTCTGTTGCTAACATGCCATCAGTGCATTATTTGATTTTCTCGTGTCGCTTTGCATCATTTCAACACTCGCATTGACTGGGTCTCGGGATTTTCCATTCGATTTTAATAGCAGATGAGCATGTTCACACTGCATTTAACATATTTGACGGATTAATCCCTGTTTTTGACATGAACTGCACAGGAGATGGAGAAGATCCCACTGGAAATGCTACACACAGAGCATCCAGGCTTTTTTTATATAGAGAACCTTTAAAAATGACATAATCGCATATATACTTTGTATCTCTCTTTTTGGTTTAAACATCACACAGCAGCAGCTGCTGAATTGGAAACCAAACCAACTCGTCGCTCACCCCCAAAGAAGGCTTTAAGAATTAAATGAAGAACATATTCAAACAAACAGGAGCAATGCGAACGTGGACCTCGAACCGCTTACTTGCATCGGAGACAGAACAGAGACGGATCAGATGCACACATGCAGTGCAAACCAGGCGTTAATCTGTACTACATAGAGGCTATGTGTTTAAAATCATGGAAGAAATGTGCTTTTTACGCGATAGTTTATTGTCAGGGTGAGTTTTTTTGTGCTAAATCTTCATTTGTCACTTTGATATGATTTTTTAATAACACAAAACACATTTAATCGGCACATTTCTGGTGATTACACTCCTGGCAAAGAGGCTCCTGAAGCACTGCTCGACAGGAAACGAAGCAGATGAGATAATTTGTAGAGGCAGATTTTCCCAAAAAAAGATGCCGACACGAGAGCACAACACTCACTCAAAATTTCACATTAAAAATGTGCACACACTATCAGTCTCTGTTAAATACACATTTACACACACTTCCTGTCCCAGACATGGAGTTAAGGGAAATTGAAGCAGTGGGCGTTACTTTTTTTTTTTTTGACTGCTCATACACACACAAGTACAGTAAAACTCACACGCCTGGATACTGTGTGCAAGTTTGGGGCCGTAACAATCCCGACCACAAAGAAACTGCCTTGCTCTGCCAAACCCCTCTCGCCAAGACTTAATTGTTTCCATATAATGCAATAAATTACTGTCATTTCTCTCTGTCTCTGTGTCATTCTCCGATTGGCCGACTTTCTCTCTTTCATTTGCACTTCGCTGTCTTGGCGTCGCCGATTTCACCTTACTCCGACTTTTAAATGTGTGAATATTATCTCCATCACGCATAGTAGGTGTGATATCTGTTATTTGCAATAAAGTCAGCAGGTTTCTCCTCACACACACATGCACACACACACACACCACGTGTCTGGTCCCATGTTTCTGTCTGCACATGCTATTCTGACAGAAATAACTTTTTTATCATACATTAGGGCACATTTCAGAATATTCAGCCATCCTGAATGGGCAATTTCATATTCAGAGTGCTCCCCACATTAGTTCAGGTTTTTCGGGTTTGGCGCACGTTTATTTTTCCCCTCCTGTGGTGAAGAGCATGTGCTACAGGGCAGCTCCCCCCGGCCCATTTGTGTGGTTCTGTTTCTGTCCCATAAATAAAAGGGGAAATACAGAGCGTAATGGGCTCAGCGCTGGTACCAGATGTCTGCGTCTTTTGGTTATTCATTTTTGTGGCATTGGCGGGGGGAAAAAATAGCAAGAAATAACAGGTGATGGAAGAGAAAAAAATTAAATGAGTCCAACGATTGCCCCCTTGACAACCGTGTCATGGAAGTATGACTGAAATGACTCCTAACTGCCCCCCTCTCCCACCCGACTTTGCATTCTTGTGCCAAAGCAGGTGTCTGGGCTTCGGTTTCACGGCTTTTGCGTCTTTCACACGTCACATTTTCGGGTTGTTCGAGCAAGCTTCTGGATTAAATTCCAGGATTTCAAAATGGGCTCAGTGGTTTGCAGATCCTCACGATTGGTCCAGATAAGTAAGAGAGTTTTGGAAACCTTGCATGAGTACCCTTGAGAGGGCCGCAGAGTGGAATTATACGGACATGATTCAGCAAGAAAGCAAGACGGAGCTGATGGATGGGATGGTGTGGAGGAAAAAAGGAGGTGTGAGTCAGCAGCTGGATGGAGAGAACTAACTCAGTGATGAGTACGTAGGCACAGATAAAGAACAGATAAAGTATTTTACCAGGTCAAAGTCTTTGCCACAGCTTTTCCTCTTATTTCAAATAAAAAAGAAAATAATTTGTAGTTTATTATCATCGTCATCAATCATCCGTTTACCTTTATCAACGATTATAGTTGTGCTGTCCATCTGTGAACGAGAGGACCACAGCAGCCTCCTCTAGTTAAGACAACGAACTGATTTCAAATTTCCGTGTCCCCTCTCAGAAAAGGTATCACTATACCAAAGCCTGACGAGTTTGTCGTACGCGCTGGTGGGCTCAGAGCTATGTAGAGGCTCTGTGGGTGGAGATACTTTGATGATGTCAGCACTGTGATGTAGAAGTC
>CAESWR010002584.1:216276-235229 GCA_903171835.1 Mullus surmuletus | reverse complement strand
CTGTCTGGTCTCGTAACACAGACACGGGCGAGTGGGCATAGAACCCCTTCTCTATTCAATCCATTTTCATGATGTGGTCCTGCATTAATGGCGCCCTCCATATGTTTTGAAGAAATAAAGCTGTAAAAGTGGGTTCGGCTCTGCCTTCACTCAATTTGTCTCACATTTTAAAGAAGTAAAAAAAAAACATAATTTGTTTCCATTTTTAGATTAAAGTGCACAATTTGTCTCCATTTTCCTGAAGAGGCATGTTTAAATTGAGTCGGTCTTTGCTGGCCTGTTCTCTGGAGCAGATGCACTGCCCAGGTGTGAGAAGAAGTATGATTTTTGTTCTTGTTATAGTGTTGAGGCTTTCAATCAGCATTGACGCCATCATGGCAACTAAAAACCTCCAGACCAATCACTCTGAGGTGATTATATTGGTGATCTGGAACTGCATGCTGCCAAATATTGGCCCAATTTGGAGGATCTTCTCTCCACTGTGGCATTGCATTTCAGATTGTGAGATCAGCTGACTGGGCAAATTACTACTTATGATGGCCAATAAACAAGAGTAAAGAGGAATCACAACAAATTCAGAATAGTGGCTAAACAAAGCAATAGTGTACTGTATTATTACCAAGGCAGACGCGCATTCCATGAATTAAAGGGGCTGTCGCTGCATGTGATCTGACCAAAAAAAGGGGGCAGACCTCTGCACTCGCTTTAACCCTAGTGCCCCCCACTAAAAAATATTCTGCGTGTTTATCCTTTCATGCAAAAAGAGCCCAGTGTTCTTCAAAGTGCTATAAAAATATTATCTGTTGATATTTTTTTCACTTTCACTGCATTTAATCGTAAGACCAACTTCATTATTGATCATAAATATCAGATTGTTATATATTCCCTTCAAAAGATAAACCCTTTATGCAATTCTGGAAATATTTAACCTCACTTTTAAATGACAAAATGCAAAGAATAAAATGTTTTCAGATATTTACATCGATTTTAATGCAGTTTTTTCAAGCCATCTTTATGGCTTTGGCCATTTCTTTTCCCCACAATGACTCCAATTATAAAATAAATGTTTGATCATTCTTTATTTGTTTCTTAAAGAATGTTTCACATGACTACCTTTTCAATCCAGTCCAATCCAATCCAATCCAATGTTGACTTTTTAACTTCTGTATCTGTTAAAAATGTATTTATCTCTTATACTTGTTGAAGTGTTGACTTGAGTCCTGGAGTTCTTTTGTGGTTTAATCTCACTCGGGGGATTCTTTGTTGTGTCCAGCGCATCTCCAACCAGAACGAGGGCATGGCTGTGATGTGTTGAACATCCAAGTGGTCTGTGAGCAAGGGAGGGTGGGAAATTGAGTCTTCCTCATCCCGTTCTCTGAATTGACTGGTTTTGTGGTCTCAGGCCCAACATGTGGTCAAGATGGTGGCATGTGGGAATTAATGTCTGGAGTTTATTTTCTTATGTCTGTTGTTCTAAATATGCATTTAAAAAATGTAAACGGTTTTGTTGGATTGCAGTAATTTTATGTTTATGTCACGGATGCCAAGATGTCTTGCCGCACCCCTGTACGTATGAATCATCGTATCCGATATTTAGCAACAGAGCAAACAAGCATCATTTCCAAAGCATCTGAATTCAGTCACTCGTTGCGTGGCGGTTACCATGACATTTGCTAAAGATAGAGTTTGACTGAGTCTATGTATGTGTATGCAGGAGTGGTTTTAGAGGACAGACAGGCACTAAACTAAAGGTGCTGAGAGGATCAACAAGCCTCGTGTGCCTCCACTCACACCTGCTCCAGGGTTAGGGTCCTCCCTCCTAAAAAAATCCCCTAAAATTAGATCCTCCTCCTTCCTTTGTCGTCAGTCTCCTCCGTGTCTGCCCCTGCATGCATAAATGTACATGTATTTATGTGCAAATGTGTAAGCCCGCATGTGTTCCCTCATGTGCACGGTTCAGAGGTTGCCGTGCCAACATCAACAATGTCCTGTTCCAGACTTCACTCATTTGGCCTTTTGTTTGTTTTTGACTTAACGCTTGTCTGAACACGGCTGCTATCCAGGCCATGAGTGGCCGTAGTCCATTTATACCATGCACACAGGAAATGTCCCACCATTTCCTCGCTTCGGAGATGTTAACTGTGAGGTGATTGTCTGTATTAACAGTTATTTTTCTACTTTTCTTACCTGCTACTTTGTTACCGGCTGTGATTAGCTTGAATTGCCCCTTCTCGTAAAATCCCACATCACCTCTTTTATGCAAATGTGGCGGGGCAAGAGACTGGGAAAGGGTGGAGTTTTTGTTCGAAAACGACACCAATTAGAAAGCTTTTGTGCTTATCAGGGCACCAATTTTGCTGCCGGAGTGAGTCTAGGCCAAGTGCAAATCGTAGTGTGATTCCTTCATTTTCGTACATCTGGTCAAATTTGGTAAACTGGGTTATGCAAAGATGGGATGTGACGTGTGTCAATCAAGGTTCGCCTGACGCAATGTCATTTTCTTGGCAGTTATTCTGTGCCAAAGCAGATATAATGGCTGTGAGAGGAGTGTAACTGCAACAGTGCAACTGTCTGTGACATTCCAAAGGATGCTACTCCAGGCTAAAGCCACTAACAGAAAAAAGGGTGGAAAGAGCGAGGGGTCACCATCCTCCTGGATATAAAGATGCACACAGTGCTGTAAAATAACATCTAAGACAATCTGTGAATGACAACTAAAAAAAAGTTGATCAAATGTTTTATAAAGGGAAGGGGATAAATTGCATATAGGTAGAAATGTAATTAACCTACTCTTACACCAAACACTGCTCAGTCACTTTTATCTTTATGATCCAGATCTATTGATAGCAAATACTCTACACTACTTGTATTTCAGGGTATCTATTTCAAGGTATTTACTTCAACCGCTAGATTTTTTTCTAAAAAGTCTAGCCAATCCCCATTATCTACACTAGTTGAGAGTTGAACATTTATCCTTTTGTGCTCAGTTTGGAGTCCTGTCAACTCATTAATTTGATGATGGTAATGTCATCCCCCAATATAGAAGTAGAAGTGTGAGTTTGACTGTTCCTCTTTATTCCATAAACCCAACCGTCTTGGCACCAACCCCCCCCAAAACTACTGACATCTTCACCCTATGATGTCCCTGTCTAGATTTTGTATACTTCAAAGACCTCCCCCCATACACACACACACGCACACACACACCTCTTTCCCTCCCCTGGCATGTGTTTGCAATAATGATGTGTGCCTCTAAGGAGTAAATACCACATGGTGGAATTCAATGGAGAACAGGTGACCTGTAATCTGAGTTTATCACACACAGATACAAACACACACACACTGCCCGATCACAGTCGTGCGTGTCTGCACGGATGCCTTCCAACTGTACCTGCTGGTGTGTCGAATCGCTTTCACGCGGTGGGTTTTTTGGGGCACGGCGGATCATGTGAAAGTCATCAAGCTACGCGTTCACATCAATTGGTGCTGACACCTGGCAAACGCTCCGGCGTTTTCACGTATGGGAGAACATGGACATGTAACTTCCTTGTGCGGTTTGGGCTGCTCCCCAAATGTCTTTCCATTACCTTCCAGTGCCACACAGATGTTTTGCTGAATTTTGCACTGTAACTCAAAGGATTGGGTTTTGTGTTGTGCTGCTTGTAGTTGTTTTTTCATTTGTAATTTACACACAACAAAAGGAAAAAATACAACCTCAGGTTGTGTATGATTTGCACTGATTTGCAAAGATTTGACATGAAAGGGGGGTTCCACAATGCACATGAATGGCAGATATGCATCACAGCAGTCGGTAAATGTTGTCACTTTGTGCGATGGAATTTCTTGAGTTTTGCTGTAAATTTTTTTCACTTTACTGAATGTCACACACACTCAGTAGTGGGATAAAAGTCCTTCAAGTGGCTTTCAGATGCATTGTATGGTCAGAAATTCTCTCTAAGACAGGATAGTCCAGCACCAGAGTCTGAATAAACACAGGTTCAAAAAGTGTCTTTTTAATTAGAAGAAATAAAAACAGCGAAAAGCAATGAAAAAGTGTTCACTGATGGAATATTATAAAGCTTTGTAGTGAATAATCTCTCCCAATTACCCCAAAGAAAATTCTACACGTCAGTGTGTCGATCTCCCATTGTTTAATTTTGTGTTGCGTAAATCTCAGAGCCTGACTGTTTTTCTATGAAATGTGGTTGAAAATCTGTGGAAATTGATGATTGTGGTTTTACTATTTATATCACCAAATGATACAGCGTAGGTGGCGGAGCGCAGTCAGGGTATGATTCATTGCTTGTACAGTTGATTTTGCTTAAACGTCTTTATTTATTCAGGAAAAAGGTTGCTCTGTTCCAGCATGACTCACGCAATTCGACATGCAGGAGCTGTGATTTTTAACGTCACTGGATGAACATTCAAGGACACCCAATTTGATGACATTGATTGAGTGCGGCGGTAAAATATACTCAGGTTGGTATAAGGGGTGACATTTACCAAACCAATATTTGGATGTATGTAGTCTAGTATTTGTATGCGGGGGCTTTGTTCAACTAGAAAAGACATCTGCAGAAAAGCAAAAATAGTTTTTAAACCCACACATAGAGTATCCAGTATATACGCTTGAGGTGGGGAAAAAAATATTTATATATACTGCAGTTTCTGATGGCGAGTTTGAGAAATCACAGGTTTTACACATTATTACTCTTAAAATCTGTGCATGCACAGCCTTAGCGTATCACCACACTATGTCTCTCCGTGGCTAAGATAGTAGGATGTATTGGAAGAATGATGTGCTGGTAGTGATGCTATACTGTATTTGAAGTAGGAGGCCTGACATTTTATATTCACTTACCAAGCAGGTCCATAGCCAAGATTTTGAAAATACCGAGGTCATTTTATCGTGGGAAGGGTCGGGGGTCGGGCCAGCCCCGTCACGTCGATCATGTTCCTAACGTCTGATATTATATTAATTGGCCTAAATTAATGTAAATTCACACCATCTATTACAACATGAATGATCTGAATTGAATACTATTTCAAAGTTTATTTGGCATCATCCATTTCATGTAGAATCACTGAAATTACATTATCTAGCCCACATGAATGTTGATTGTTAACACATGCTACCTGTCTTTTGATGAACACCTATGCTATGTCCAGAGGCATCCTATAGAAAAGAGGGGACTTAATTTCAACATGATTTGAAATGGTGACCCCCCCCTCTCCCTCCCTCAAAGGACAACATTATATAAGTAAAATATCACTCTCTCCACCGGCGGGAAGGGAGAGACAGTGTTTCCCGCTGATTACGTTACTGAAGCTGATTATAAGCTGATTAAGCAAGCAGCCCACACACTCACTAAAATTATAGAATAGAATAGAATAGAATAGAATAGAAATTACTTTATCAATCCCTTGCGGGAAATTCTTTCGTCAAATCGCTCCAATACGAAAGGTGAAGAATATTAAGATAACAATATAAAGTTTATACGTACGTTTTCCGTATTTCCCGCTGGTATTTTCTCCTCCTTGATCGAGCCTGTTGGAGCACCAGCACTTCTGTGCCGTTTTTTTCTCTTCTTTCAAAAACTTTAGGCAGCCAATACAGCGGGTGACCATAGACTGTATATGGCGCGCGACCCACGGGTGTCAATCAAAGACCGCCTATTAAGAAGAGAGGAGTCACTCTGTCACCCTCCCTCAGTCCTCCTCTGTGGAAATAAAGCCGAGGTCATGACCTCGGTGACCTGAATGGTTGCTACGGCCATGTTGCCAAGTGTAGTAGTACTTGTCTTGGTCATAAGACCGCTCTTCGACCACTTTTAGAAAGTCTTGGTCTCGTCTCAGGCCTAAGCGGACTCTGGATGTTTTAGGAATAATACAATGTTTTTATAATGTTTTGTTGTTGTTGCTGTTGTCAAATGTATTTAGATCTGTGCTCTGTTTTGTGATAATCTGTCCCGGTCTTGGTCTCAGTTTGTGTTGTCTTGACCCCAACACTGCACCCATCGTTACATTGCAGCCATTGAAAGTCAAAATTAAATCACACAGCACAGTCAAGTGTTTGCGTGGTCCATCCTCTGCCATCCACTAACAACTGTAATGTACGTCTCTGCAAGAACGTATTTTCTGTGTCTGACAAACCTAAAAAAAAGACCCAATTCAGAATCTTTATGAATTTGCATTACGTTGCTCAGGTGTGACCAATAAAAGAGGCTGGTGATGTTCCTGCTTATTTTGTCTGACTTCCTCAACGCAACACGCCAACATGTTGCTCTTTTCCCCACTCAGCACTTTGTCGCCCACCTCGGCACTTCCCAAGGACGCTCTAATTGTGTATTCCACCCCTCCTCATCTGTGTTGCATTGGACCGGCTGGACCATTGCTCCCCTTTCTGAAGGATATCAGCGATCTAGTTACTACATAAGCAACACCCCTCCCTTCGGTCGGAGATCTATTCTCGCGCGCCATGCTCAGACTTAAGATAACGCCTCGGAGAAGTCCTTCGCTGCACAATGGCGGAATGTTTTTCTTCAAAACAATCAAATACGGAGTACATATTCAAGGTATGAGAAGGAAAACTCTTACCATACCAAAAAGCAATCCCAAAAAAATACAAAAAGAGCTACTTTCAGCACTCAGGTAGTGTCTGGTTCGTCAAGTTGTGCAAGGCTTCACTTTTTTTTCTCCCTCTGTCTTTTCTGTGCCCTTTGCCACAGAGGGAAAGGAGGTAATAGCTTTCACTAATTTGGCCCTGGGCTGTGTAGTCAAAGCCATGTGCCAGAGTGAATCTGTAAAGTTAACATTAGGCAGCAGATATCTGAGGCTCGCGGCTGCGGGCTTTGACATCCTGTATTACACCTAATTGCCACCAGACATTACATCGAAGCCTCCGAAAATCCCCCACAACCACCTGCTCCTCGCTCTGTTTACCTTTTCCGAGCGGGAATAACGCAGGGGGGAGAGCAAGGGGGGGGTGGCGAGTGTTCAGCAGTGTTATTTTCTGACACCCGAGCTGAGGATTGGGGAACCGGAATGTCAGTAGAAATTTGAATTTGAGCTGTGCGAGGATAGTTAAGGGGTATCCCCTGATGCATTGTGTCGCAGGGGTACGGTGTGTACTTTTCTGATTTATGTGTTTTTGTAAGAGTAATGAGGGAGAGAAAACAGGGCGAGGGGTAATATGGAGGCATAACCATAATTAGGTGAATTACAAGTTTTGCAGTGATTTTCGGAACACGGGAAACTTTTAATGAATGCTAGTGTAAATGTATTCTACACACAAACATATGGCTGTGGTTGCGGCCCCCCCCCCCCCCCCCCACCAATGACTAAATATCAGTGTCTCTTGTGGGCTGTACGTATGGAAAGCCGATTGAGCGTTTATTGCATCTCCTTGATATTACATGCCAGACTACTGAGCTGCAAAAACATGCTAACTAACCAAGCGTCTCTAGTTAATCTGCGCATAAAATTGTATCTCACTATTTCACTTGTGAAGGCCAAAATATTCAGTAGTTAACTATTTCAAGCTCCTTTTGCCCTAACTAGTGAACTAGATGGACCCAAAATGTTTTCTAGTTAACTGGTAAAGGTAATATATCTACTGGTTGGTGAGTAAATCTATTTTTAGCTATACTATTCAACTAGCGGGTCTTAAAGTGTGTGGTAGTTCACTAGTAACAGGCAAAATTACCACTAGTTAGCTAGTCAGGGAGAAAATGAGGCAAAGGGAAGCATGCACCGAGCCTACCTATTGGCTCTGCAGTCCAAAATTAGAAATTACGACCACTAGAGACTCTGAATTTTATTATTATTCATTATCTGACTTGCTTCATTTGCACTAGTTCACTAGTAACATGTTGCCTCAGGAAATGCATCAAGTTAACATGCTAGTGCATCTTGCTGTGTACATGTTAGCAAGTCAAAGGAGCAGCGCTGGCTAGGTAACTAGTTAGGGTCTGTTTATACCTTACTAGGCAGCTAGTGAGGTTTGAAAAATGTACATGCAAACCAGTGAAAGCCACAATTCCCACCTGTTATAGTGCATTGGGGCAAATGTGACCTCACTAACTACTCACATTTTGTCTTACTAGTGAGCTAGTTATGTCCAAAAAAAGTTATGTCCAAGTTAACTTGTAACACATATTTCTCATTAGCTATAGGAGCAAAATTAATGCATCTACTTAACTAGTGGCAGCTGTGACTGCCATACATGTTACCTGGTGAAATTCTATCACATTACTAGTTATCTAGTAATACAATTATTTTCCACTACTTAGCATTTGAGGAAAATATTTGTCTCACTAGTTAACTTTTTGCTAAACGTAGGAGAATTTGTTCCTACCTGTCCCTCCGCAGCTCTGCATCCATGTTACCAAAATTATTTCATTGCATCGCATCCTGTAAAACACATGAAATATATCAAGTGCTCCTTTCCGCTAATAAAGCCTCCCACAAATCTTTAAGAAAAGCCTGACAGAACTCAGCGCCGCTTGGAAATAATCACCCCTGCTGTCAAACCACACTTTTTACTGACTTTGCAATGTTAATTTAATTTCTATGTCTGGTATACGCGGACACAAAGCGGCGTGTCGAAGGGGTGACCTCAGCAAATCCGATATTTTTTGTGTGATGTATTATTTGAGCGGTTAGTTATGGTGGCAGCCAAGAAAGAAAACACCGGCTGGAATCTAGACATGGCGTTCTCTAATACTTCACTTAATGAACCAATTCATTGTTCTTTTTTTTCAGTTTCCCGTTATTTTCACCACTAATTGTATATTATCATTTGCTATAATCAAAGTAATCTGGCGTTACTTGCGGTCGCGCTGCTTTTTGGCAACACAGCTCGAATGTGGGACGGATGAGATGTAATTACGGTTACCTTTCAGGAGAAATTCACCTTCCTCCTGACCCACTCCCTTCCACAGTCGGGTTGGCGTCTTGCTCACGGGGGAAATAACCATGGATCTCAAAATTCCAAGTTTCATTTCATTTGTTTTTTTAAGTCAAATTAGACACAACAAATAACAATTTAATGTGGATCTCCGGTTCGTGAGATTCATGAAATACCACAGCAAGAATCCTCTGAATAGAGCAAAATATCTCTATTTGCAGCACACGACAGAAATCCAACTCAGCTTATGACTTTAAACACACATTTCCGAGTCAATTGAACTTGCACGGTTGGGCTAGCGTACATGACCAGTGGTCTTTTACACTCGCTGTCAGACAAATCAAAGCAGTTCATTTTTTACAGTATATGTTTTATTCAATTTTGACCCCTACTTCATCAAAAAATGTATATATTTTTTTTGTTTCCAGTTAATGTGTCGCAATCAATGGAGGAGACTTGAAACACCAAATAAGGCACATGCTAATGTTGAGATAAAGACCATGAGATGAAATGAGACCAAAACCTCACCAAGACTAAGACGTTTGGGATTTGTGACAGTATACATCAAAGAAAGATTATCACAAAGCAGAACAGAAAGACTTTTTTTATCTAAGCAGCACAATACAAGAATAAACAGGATTTTTTGGGGGGGTCATTCCTTTAAAATATATTTTTTTTTTTACTTGAGAACCTTGAGTCCATGTTTCATAGGCATCTATTTCCCCTGTCTATCCCAAAATCAGATGTGGATTTGTCAGGTGAATGTGGCTTCTAAGTTGACTGAAATCAGATGAACATGTTTAATAAGAAGGCAGGGGCTGCATAATTGGAGGAAATAATCATTAAATAACTCTACCAATGATTTCAATCTACTGGCTGTTGTGTTAAGCAAGGTCCAAAAAGCCTGGCAATGGGGGGCTCCACCACTCTGAATAAAAAAAATCCAGAGTTCACTCAGTATGGGACTGAGACAAGACTGAGTGTCGGAGACGAGACGAAGACTTTCAATAAGTTGCTTTAAGACTAAGACCAATCTCCTGCACTTAAAACACTAGCACATCTCCAAATTTGACTATTGATATTGTCTTACAAGCAAGTCAAGACAATGTAAGGAAATAAGGGGAGGCAGGCTTCTCTTATTCCATAAATGATTGTGGCTTGTGGCCACAGTGGCGAATCTCAAGCAAAGGTTACTCTGTTGAATTACTCTTTGTAACTCAAAGCAGCACACTCTCCACTCCCTTCTTTTTGGGAAACTGCTATTCCCCTGGGAACCAGACGGTAAGACAGAGAACAATATTCACCGTAATGAACATTTGTCACCATGTTGTCACACTGAAGGAAGGATACACAGAAAAGTGAAAAAGATTTACAGCCCTAATCACAAGCTGGCTCGCAGCTCGAAATGTAGCGTGAATGATGTCATGGAAGTGTCCCCGCTTGGATGCTGCGATTCATCACGCAATCTGGGACTCATAAGAGATCAGTGGTGCAGAAAAAGAAAGTCAACAACGGGGACAAACTTTCACAAGCTGCCCCTGTGCAACGTCCATTTCCCTTCCTTGTCACGAAAACAAACAAACGTACATTTAGATATTTTCTTTTTCACCTCGGATGTTGCACGAACCCGTCGCCAATCTAGATGATGCATCGCGCTGCCAAGCCGCCATCGACAGATAATTAGGCTCCCTGTGAGTGCGGCGCAGATATTTTCACTGGGCATCGGCTTGTTATTCCTTGGGTTGTTACGCGGCGCAGGCCTTCCTGAGATGAACCCGACCATGTCCCGGTGTCACTGCACATCTGTGCTGAGAGGAAGCATGACCGACTGCACTTTGGCACTTCATTAAACAAATCACTGGATTGCTTCAGCCATGGGACTTGCTGGGACTCCTAGAGAGAGAGAGGGATGTGGACTCGAGGCGAAGGTCACCGGCAATTGAAAAAAAAAAAAAATCCATGTAGCAGAAATGAATTAAAATCTTCATATATGGAGGAAAACAATAGCATGCTTAAGAATCCTCATAATTAATCCAATTAATTAAGTTGATCCTTTTCTGTGCATAATAACAATAACAATATCGCCAATAAAAACATTGTTGGGAAATATTTTTATATTCTAGGCAACAGACTGAAAAACAAAGTCTACTTGCAGATTCAGAACCTGTGAATCCCGTTGTTGGACAAATATCAAAAGCTGAGTGTAGGCACAACGTGGTGGTCAGTCCAAAAATAGAACAGGGAATCCTGACTCTCCTATTGAAAGGAGGTGGGGAAAGCCCTCCTCTTGTGTGTGTGTGTGTGTGTGTGTGTGTGTGTGTGTGTGACAGACACAGGAGGCTTGACTATAATAAATGAACTGCCACAGCAATGCTATTTCAGGTTGGGTCACAAGAATAATACGGCGCTGGAGGCACAGCTGCTCCGCGATCAGATGTTCCCCTGCGTATGGTGCTGAGCTAGTTTCTGCCTCCTGTCACACACACGGGGAGCGACGGCTACGGCAGGCCCGGCCTCCAACCATTAAACCCTTGTCTGACGCCGACCTTCTCTGATTTTTGTATTTGTCTCCGTCCACACTTTGGAGACAGGAGTGTTCAGTTTCATGGTTTTATCCCTGGAGAGCAGTTGTTCAGTAAATAAACAGGGACCAACAACAGTCATTGAGGGGATCCTGTCTCTCCCACGTGTGAGGTCAAAGGTCAGGTGATCTGATGAATGCTTGAAATCGTAATATCAATGAAAATGTATGATGAAGCAGTTACATTGACATTCATAGGCATTTTGTAAAACCTTGAATGCTTTTTTTCCCCCCACATTTACTCTGAATGTGTGCCAGATTACTCCGAATTACTCTTTTTTTCTGTCTAGCGCTGGAAGTTGTGATGCTTATCAGGTAATACCAGGGACCAGGAGCCAGAGAGTCCAGACAGTCGTGCAAAACAAAAATGACATTTGCAACATATTAACTATTAAAAACAACACTTTAGATTGGATATGAGTGGTGGTTGCTGCTGGCAATTATACATAATGACAGTTCCTCTGGCGATCAGTAACATTTCTTTTAAAATGAAAGCATCAGGGATCTTGCTTGGCTGTTTGACTTCCACACCAATTGAAAAAATGCATTGAATAAATGAAAGTGCCCGTATTTATAATGCTTCTCAAAAATAACCATAAGAATGCTTTGAATAATTAACTTTAGAGTAAAAACAATTTCTTGGCTCAAAGTTTTGCATGAAAGTTAGTTATCAGATAGCTTAGTCTCACTTTTAGTGAAGCGTGGGGACAAATCTTAAATGTCTCAGGGCCGATTTACAACATTTCTTGCTGTGCTGCAAACTTGGACGACGCATTTGGAAATCCCCCGGCAAGGACCAATCACTGAGTCAGATTTTTCATTCTGAGAGAAATGTCAGAATTAATTGTGAAATGATAAGTTCATATTTAACACAATACAGAATTTTCAAAACAATAAATCATATTATTCACAATTTGCTCCGACCATTTTTTTCATTAGCTACAAATCTGAGTGGAGTTAACGGACCTTTGTGTATAAAGGCCAGATATAATGATGTGATCGAAGCCATCATGGATTCAAAATGGAACATTAAAAGAAATAGTTTTTCATATTTCTATAGTTCTGAATGTGTCTCAATTTTCTTGCATCCTGATGAACTGATCGTCTCCAAAAAGTGCACTGAAACTAACACCTTTAGCTCCAACATTATGTGTTCTCCATTTATTTCTAATTTCTTTTCTATTTCCGTGCTGGCCCGAACTTATTTACCCTACATATATTAAGACTGGTAAAACTGGGAACCCTGGCAAACCGCTGTGCGTTATTTCTGCAGTGGTGCATCCTTGGTGAAGAAAGATCAGCAGGGGAGGCGAGATCCTGCAGTGAGGAAACTGGAAATTCTATCAAAAAGCTGCTCAAAGTATGACTACAACATTTCAAATGATCTAATGTTTCGTGTAGGAGGAGCCCAGGAGAGGACTGCAAAGCGCCAAACTTACCGCCAAAGGACCTACAGGTACAGATGAAAGAACATACAAGCTAAATAGAAACAAAAGTGGTGAGAATGCAGTATGAATACAACAGTGAATCAGTCAAAAAATGAAGAGTGCAAAATAGATATTGCCGTAATACCATGTATGTGTGTCTTTTCCCCTAATTGATGTATAATTGCAATGCCCCCCCGCATTCTTGCCGCAGTGCTGGTGGTGGCCAGATGCTGCGTCTTTAAGAAACATTTTAACTCTTCTTTCTATGCGTAAGTTTAAGGCGAAAATATTGCAAATGCTCACTGCGTAAGACGAAAATGGAACTTTGAGAGCCCCTCACGTCGCCCACCCTGGAGATGATTGATTGACGGCTCACTTACGGGAAAGGCCGGGACCTTTAGGTAAACGAGTACAGACCTCTATTAAATATGTGGAGAGAATGGGGAAAAAAACAAAACATGTTCTAGCTTTTGGCCATGACTCAGGGAAAATGAGGCAGGAACGTGTTTTACACCGCACAAATTAAAACATAAAGCTGACAGGCCAATTTATCTTTGAATTAAATATGTTACTTGGTTAATTGTTATTGTGTTTGCGATTATTCCAAATTAGGGGATTATGGCAAGATTGTAGTAGCATGTTAAATCTGTGCTGCTCTTCAAACATGACTGCAACCTCGTAGATGTGCGATTGAACGTTGCCCCCTGCCTGCTTTTCTTCTCATGGGCCTACGAAGCAATGATCCATGGGAAGCCAAACCAGCAGGGAAGCCTGGTTAGATCTTTGTCCTTTTGAAAACGAAAAAAAAAAATCCTTCGCTCATTACGCTGCCAAGGGGAGCGCTGACCGACATCACTCTCCGATCGGTCCTGATCCTGATGGCAGCAATTTCATCATAGAACAATTCGTCTGACAAATTAATTTCTGCTTCGCTTTTTCCTCCTTCTCCCCTTTGCCAAGAAAACATCCATGACAAAAACGGACACCGACAAAACGAGATAATTTAGGTGACTCTAAATGATGATTGACCAAAGCCCCGACTGTCTGGGTCTTCCAAAAGACAGGAAAATCTACGTTACCTGCAGAGAGGGGGAGAGAGAAAAAACGTTTTTAGCCATATAAATAAGAGGAAATTAATTAAATGCAGGGCGGGTGGTTTGGCGCCATGGAAAGAATACACAATTTAGAGTCTCGCGCCAGTGAGCCAATTGGACAAAATGAAGGTGATCAGTCATATTTTGCTGCTTTTTTGACATTAAGCATGTGCTTTTTTTCTGAGAGGTCAGCTAAGCAATTTAGACAAATTGGACAAAATTGCAAAGGTAAACATAGGGAGAGGTCCTCTAGTGTTTCTCTCGCTCTCTTTTTCTTTCTCCAGTTCTCTTTTTTAAAAACAATATTTTGTTCAGTAAACTCCTTACCTGGATTTTCTGTGACGGTACATTGAGGCGACATGGGTTTGCCGGAGCTATCAGGGGTGGCGAGGCAGCAGTGTGGTGACGGCAACGGCATTAGCATCAGTCAGACTGTCTCTCTCAAAAATACTGAAACTACATTGTGTTAATGTACCACACACAAAGGTAGAAAGTGATCTTTTGTGGCCAGATTTACTATATACAGTAATTAGACACACTTACAGCCGGTACAGCCGTGATAAATAATAATCAATGCTGAAATGTTAGTGTGAACGTACCATTTCAAATCCAAATCTTTTTTATAAATCTCTTTTTTCTAAACAAAGTCACACTCTTGCCTAAACTTTAGAAATCAAAACAAATTATATTAGTCCACTAGTGGTGGAATTTAAAGTGTTATAGCAGAGAAAAACTGATGACCACAATGTATTGTAATTAAAAAAAACAAAACAAGTTCAAATAGACTATTATATTTACATCGATGTACCCATGGTGTACAGTTGGATTTTACATTGGAAGGAAAAATGTTATTGCGTCCGACAGTTGCAGGAAGCAAGGGTGGAGCCGCAAGAAAGGGGCCTGGGATTGTAGTACCAGACTGGCCCACTCAGTACACAGCAATCTTGTCATGAGGAGGCAATATAGAAATCCTCTCCTCTGATGTACAAGCGCAGGGTGGGCGCGATGTAGCAATTTTGTCCTCTGATCTACGAGCGGGGTTGTGGAGCAACCGCGCCCGTCTCGTTGTACGTCAGTGCAACCGCCACAACTAAATACATGTATCGGAAACACTGTGTTGGATGCGACACATAAACAACTACGCTGAAAGTCTTTTTTTTTTTTTCACCAGCCGTGCCGGCCCACTGACCCACCAGCCCATGGCGAAAAGGAAGAAATCGTCTCGGTGCTGAAAGTTCTCCATTAGATATGATAGCCATCAGCCTCTTTGCTCCCACTACCACCACTGGGTCAAAGTGGCATCCCTTGTTGACCTCTGACCACAACACCTTGTACATTGCCATACATGCTCCTGGGGCATGTAATCTCAGACAGCGGGGTTAGCCCGGGTGCACTGCCATGGGTTCGGCCCGTTTTCAGCCAGGACCCGGCCAGCGCCTTTCACCACCGCGTTTCCTCATTGTGGTGGAATAGTGCCAATATTGCCAATAGTGGCAAGATGAATCACTTGCACCCACACACACACTGAACCTGTTTGCTAACACCTTTTGCGTCGAGACGTGCGTGCGAGGTGTTGAAAAGCAGGTCCGAGTCGGGCCACGACGACCGCAGAAGTTCGGCTGCGCACAGCGAGTAACAAATATAGGTTGCTAAGACACTGACAGGAAACCAGCTGCTGCTTTTCAATTCTTTCGCTTTTTTTTCTTTTTCCTCCTTTTTCAAAGCCTACTGGAAGCCCCTCACTTCACTTTTTGTTCATTTCAGTGAGCCGAGTGTTTTTTTTTTTTCTTTTTTACACCTTATTAGCTTAATGTATCATTAAAGTGACGATTGCGGCCACACCTTCGGGTGAAATTAAATATTAACGGGCCTTGTAAGTGAGGAGCTCTTGCGCCTGTTCGGTTTGTTGTCATCTATTTATCTAATGACTCCTTCATGGTTTAGACAGTGGGCTAGATTCTGTCCACTCCCGAATGCCTAAAAAAGCACCGTGCTGCCATAACCTTAATCACCTAATTGCCCTGCCCTGCCTCATTAGAAAACAAGCCTAACTGGAAAATGGCCTTAAGTGGCCCAAATTAATGAGACCTTCGCGTTGGAAGCTGAGTCATCAGAGGCCTGAGTCAGGGCGACGTCACCGCAGAGGAGACGGCTATTCCATAAACTGTCAGCGAGCGTTTGGACAACGGTGGGGAGGCTGGCGCTGACCCTCTGACCATCACATGCACATCGCAACATTTGTGATCATTGTGACTCACTCAATGGTGCTGTTCTACTGCAGTATTTGTAGTAGCAGTAGCTATAGCTACCTGATTGAATGGTAAAATGTTCCACATTTATATATTTCTACTTGTAAGCAGCTCGATGTGCTTTTACATCCTATACTATCTCATTATACTCATCTACACACAAACACAGCAGACGAGTGGTAGAACCACGCAAGGTGTTCATCAGTAGGTCCATCCTAATTCCCAGTTTGCAACTCGCGTCACAGCCCCACCCATGGCAGATGCAGGCAGAGAAGACACTGTTGCTTTGGTGCATAATTTTACAGTGACATTCAGTCAATTAAATGTGTCATGGGGCAGAGCTTGTGTCTTACTCTGTTTAATCAACCCTGTCAGATCAGAATCACAATATTTCATTTAAAAATTTTTCATTTTTCACTATCTGCATAGTGTGAAAAAATGTACGGACATGAGTTTCTCTTTAATTCGTGCAGAAAAGACCTACGCAAATGATACACTTTTCTGAGCACCTCTTTGGTGAGCCTCCTCAATTGGGATGTCCCTTAAAATGGAGCACTGAGATGAAATTCCAGGTCACAATCCAAAGTATTGAAGAGCTCCCATTTAGGGGACATTTAGACAATTACTATTGTTGCCTTAACTATAAACTATAGTTTAAACTATTGTCTGAGTCTAGTGTCAGGAGATGAGATAACCTTGTCTGCTAGCATAAGGTCGCCATGCCACCTAAAATACAAAAAATGTGGGAAAATAAATGGACACTTAATGTAGTCATGATGGAAGACTTGGTGGAAGACATCTTGGAAGACCGTTTGACTCTCTGGCCACCATAGCTGGATGGTAAAAAAAACATTTTGCCATCTTGCATGAGTTTTGATATGGCAACCGTTCGGAAATATGCTAGGTTTGAGGATATAAATCAAAAGAGAAAGTTTGCTTTTCTATGTAGATTTATTTATTATATTATTGTATTATTATTTATTATTATTTTTTATGAATTGAGAAAAATCGTAGCTTTTTACTCTGGATTTTACCTTTCACAGCACATTGTGCTCCTAATTGGCACTAAATTAGCTTAATCATAAGACAATACTAATTTCATATAAATACCATGTTAGAAAAAATACTACAAATAGGTGCGTCTTTACTTTTACCGTTACTTACACTGAGATGAATTTTCAGGTCACAATCTAAAATATTGAAGAGCGAACATGAGGACCGACCTAACACTGGAGCAGCAGGACAGACTTAGTGTCTTGCTCAAGGACTCCTCCACAAGAGGGATTGAACCAGTAACATTCTAGTTCCAAGATATCTGCTCTACCTTTCAAGCCACACTGCCCTCACAGGAAAACTGATTAACAATCCTGTTTTTTGATCATCCACGATCATAATATGTTCCAGGTGAGGCTTCAACTCACAACCTCGGCATTACTCCGCTAGGTAGTGACTTAAAAGTACCATGCGCTAACCGATTGCGCCACTGGAGTTTGGATGAGCTTCTCCACAAACACATAATTGGACTCGACAGCCGAGCCATTCAAAATTGTCAGAGGACCGCGGCAACGACCCCATTATCTTACCCATCAGTCATCAAGTTTGACCTCATAACTCAGTCAAGGGGTGGGATGAAGGGGTGCTTGGGGTCAGCGTTTGTGATGACTTCATTATATTTGCTCCCTACCTGGAGCCCTCTGTACCCCAGCGTGCAGTGCAGACGGTGCGGAGGGAGATGCACATTTTTCTGTTCATACAACCTGTAATGTATCAGCACTGCCAACATCGTTTTCCAAGAACAAAGCGGAGGGAGGCGTGTTGTTGGAACTGTGAGCACTGGCTGTTAACTCTTCCAGCTCCTCCATCTTTTTACGGTCCTCCTGCCTGTCTCCTTTCACCTCCCTTTCTTTTTTCTACAGTAAAATAAAATAATGGATGGTCACTGAGGTCGTCCTTTTTTTCAGCATTATATACACAGCCCAGAATAAAAGGAGGAACCACTATACCATTTCAGATAGAAAAATGTACATTTATTCCCGAATGGTTATGGATGTATGGTTGATGGTTAAAGGAATGATCTGCTAAAAACGTCTGTTCAGACATTAGAAAATTGATGCTGATTGGCCTTACGTTGATTGACAAAAGAAAAAACTGGGACAAATCTTTGACTGAAAAAGGGAAACAAAGAACATGATAAGCTAAAGGTATTCCATAATACAATAGCGCTGTGTAGCAATTATACCATGTTAGCAAATGTCAATCATTTGATCAGTCTATGATGTCATTAAAGTAATCAGTCCTCTCCATCCAGTAGTTGGTGCCCTTGTCAATCCTAAAGTTAGCCATCTTATGATCACATATTTATCATTGGAATTAAGTATTCCCACGACAAAGTATGGACATTTTCTGTTTACACAATTCCACATTATGTATTAATCCTGAGAGCATGTGGAGAGATTATTGCTTTTCTTTAAAGTATTAAAATGCAGGATAAGATGCTAAGATAAACTAAGTCTAAGTCTAAGACTAAACTTGGAAAAACAAAATTGGCTACAGTGCTTGTCCCTCCACCTTATCATTTCAAATGGTTTGTTAAGTGGAAAAAAGAGATTCTATTACAAAATTTGAATTGTTGCACAATGTTTTAATGGCAACTCAGTGAATGCTTCGGTCTCTTGATGCTTCTTGGTTTGTTCT
>CAESWR010002584.1:187105-205993 GCA_903171835.1 Mullus surmuletus | reverse complement strand
CAACGCCAAGTCTAGCGGTCACAAACGTCATTTTGGCCTTTTTTTCCCTTTTTTTTCTTTCTGCTACTGGACACTCATGTGCGATTGAACAGATTTTTCCAGCTTTCCCACCCTTGCTGAACGGTTTTGCCATAATAAGCCTAAAATACATAAATGAAAGCACTTTAGCCATCAATCTCTATGTTCATGTTATGCTGCCAAACTCGCTTTGACACCTTTGGTTACTGTGTGCGGGGAAACATCAAAGGAAAAGCTGGCAGAGCTCGAGATTGTCAACAAAAATCAATAGAGGAAAAAAGGCAACATTCAATAGTATTTAATTCGAGTAATATTGATCATAAGTAAATATTCTGTTGTGTGAGTAACACTGAATATTCTGTATTCAAAGACGGTCAGAATGCTTTTTCAGGGATTCAGCTCTGAATGATGAGTTCTATTTTGATGAGTTCTATTGAGTGGAAACTTAATTATAAACAAAGACGATAATTTGTGTTTAATGAGTGCAATTTTTGTGGACTGTCCCCCTGGAGTTCAATATTGTCAGTATTTACTCAGTGTCAGTTGAAAAATTCTTGTTTACTTTCGGTTCATTTATTTGTTCCACTCATTACGAGTGTTTCTGGGAAGAGCCTTCAACCCAACAAGAGTCAACACACTTTATTATTCCTATAGGGAAATTTAGGCTTGGACTCACAATAGCCACACTGTGCAAAGTGTCACTATTACTTCACCCGTCCATTTTGGTCAAAGTGATGCTAAGAGGACGTTTCTGGACATGTTAAATAGGTCGCTCGGTGGATGGTCACTAAAAAAGAACGGGGAAGATGAAGTCCTGTCGTCGGGAGGACAGCGAGCCAGCCTTTAGATGCTTCTATTTCGAATCTCTCAGTCATCTTTTCCAATGGATTGGTCTTGCAGGCTGTCTGTGACTTTGTTTTTGCCAGTGTTGTAGTATTCGAAATTGATCTTGGTCTTAACACCGGTCTGGACACCACTTTCTGAAGGCCTTGGTTCCCTCTTACACTGAGTAGAATTTTTAACAAAACTGGTCAAGACCTCCACTGCCAGGCTTTTAGACTGTGCTTTGCTTTGGACACCGACCAATAACTTCCAGTCAATGGCAGATTGATTATTTCCCCCAAGTTGCAGCTTCTGCCTTCTTATCAAATGTATTTCATCCGATCTCAGTCAACTTAGTAGCCACATTCAACTGACAAATCCACATCTAATTTAAGGATAGAAAAAAAGCATTAACTACTTGAAATGTTGCTTGGACTCAGGCTTCTTTAGTCAAGACAAATACTTATTTTAAAGAAAATTGACCAAAAAGTATCTTTGTTGATATTGTTGCATTGTGCTGCTTAAATAAAAGGCAGAGAATCTATTTACATTCAAAAAGAAAACTCTTTCTGTTCTGTTTTGTGATAATCTGTCTTTGATGTATATGGTCTTGGTCTTGACTAGGCATCAACCTTCAAAAGTCTTGGTCTTGTCTTGGTCTTGAAACCACCCAAATGTCTTGGTGCTCTGTGACCTTGGTAAAGTCTTGGTCTTGACTAAAATGCATCGCTAATTTGTTACAAATCACCATTATTTTATACATTCACATTTCATAATCACTCATGTTTGTATTCAAATTGAAGAAAATCTGAAGTTGGATCTGTTATGATGAGGAAACCTATAACAAAACAGCCTTGAACTGACTGGGCCCTCTGTTGGTGTCTCGGCCGTCCTGTTTTCATATCATTATTCACTGGAGGAAAGATGGCAACCAATTCCTAAACAATTTTTTGAAATGTCACGCAACAGTGCAACTCATGGTGATGGGTTTAAACGCACACCATTATTGGGATTCCCATCACAATAATTCCCTAAAAAGCTTTTCCCACTTTACGTTCCCATATAGACGCACCAGAACATGCCATTAAGCCACTGTAGCTCTGGGAAATGTCCTGCCTCCTTGTCTATTTTACCTGCCCAAAAGAGAAACAAAAAAAACACAGTTTGCTTTTAGATGAGTGGAAGACAGGCTCACCCCTAGTATAAGGCCTTAAGGTAATTTCACTTTGGCTATGATTACTCAATCTATATCTCTCATTTGTACATTTCAACAGAGAGAGGGCTTGTTTGGGCCCTCATACGTAATGTGCTCATTTCAGAATGCGGCACCTAATCATGTGTTAAACTACACGGCCAAATAAACACACAGGTTTTTGTCCACTTGCTTAAACTGCATACCTCATGAGCTCGTAATTATCATGCTTAATTTGCAGTTGAAAATAAGCAATGGCTTTTCAGTGGCAGCTTGATAGGTTTTCTTCGGCTCAGTGGGACACATAGAGGGACACATATCAGGTCATGGGGGAAATGTCTCACTAATTACTGCTTGTACATATGGAGATAACATGAAATATTGTGTTTCATTACTCAAGGAGTGATGCCTCTTGTAGAAGCTTATTTTCAAAGTTTTTGTCATCTTTGCAATCACTAATAATGCAATTATTCTCGTAGAACAAGATACCCCAACACGATTGGTTATAATTGCTTTTAGCCCTCAATTTGAGGTACACCTTCCCAATAATCAGAATAATGACATTGATTATGCCTGACTTTGTCATTGCCAGACAGACTTTTCCTTTTTTGTTGTTGTTGGGTTTTTTTTGGCCAAAGAGTATGGTGAATAAAATTAAAAAAACATGTTGTGGTTGGGAGGAGTGTTAGGGCAACTCTTACTCTCTCACTTAGGGTAAAGGGTCCAACATGGCGGGTTTTCCTTAGACCGTAACCGTCCTGTTACCCTATAGGGGTAATAAAAAAATGGTGGCCCAACACAAAAGCTCAGATTTGTTAAAAGTGGCTACCACTTGGATCACCAAGAAGGTCCATAAAGAGTTCCCAAACCCAATATGTCAGTTTAAATTTGTGAATAAAAGTTATAGAAGTCCTGAGAAATACCAATGAGTGCTGTGACAGAATACAACTGCTTGAGTTAGCTGGTAATGGTTTTAGTTGGTGACCAATCTCCCACAAAACAAAATGACATTCCTCTACTATTAAGTAGGTATTAAGTAAGTTTAATTTTGTAACTAGATGGGTTACGAATGAACAGTGCGCTCCTTGACAAATGAAAAAGATTTAAGCCCCTAAATGGGTATCCACTGACGATTATAGCTGGAAGGGCCAGGAGATCCTGGTAGAAACACAGCTCCCGGTTTCTAGGCTCTGCTCTTCACGGCTCTGCTCTTCACTCTTGTTTAGATAATCGCAGAGATTCCGACCACAGTTTGGTAAACTTTGGGGGAAATGTGGAGAAACGCTCCACTGCACTTCAATCGTAACGGGAAATGGTGAAACGCGCAAAATCCAAACTCCCGCCATTTCTCGATAAATCTCCGGGAAGCATTTGCTTAGCGACAATTCGTTGTTGTTCATGTTAATTTCATTCCCGGCCTCATTAATACTCCCCGGACAGGTACGGGGGCTATTCCCTCGGCAGACCTGCTTAATGCGGCTGCATTCTTTGAGGCATGTTCTTGAGAAAAAAAAAATCTCCTGCAAATGTTACAAAGACCCGACTGAAGCCATGGCTCAGCCCACACACTTTTTCCAGTGGTTTTTGGCCTTGGCAGACCTTTACCCGCTACAGCTACATGCCAGCGTCCAGACTCTGTCTAATATGAGAAGGTGATGTGCATAATTTGTTATATATGTATTGCTTAAAATCTGAAATATAAACACAGCAAAAACGACAAGCCTGCTGCCCTCAAAACCACTAAGAATAACAGTTCAGTTTAAGCGTTCTGGCTGCTCGCATCTGATTAGGACAACGTTTGGATTTGTATCTTTTTTTTTCTATTTTTCTCCATCTCTCTCTTTTTTTCATGTCAAAATGGCTGAGAGCTTTCCATAAACACCTTTTGAGAAATGCAGAGGGAAATTAGGTTGTGGGTGTAGAGGAGGCACGGAAAGCCGAGCACAGAGGTTTGCTTACAGGTGATCGGGGACGCTATTTTTTTTTCCCCCCTCGATTTCATGTTTCCTAATAAATTCCGTGTTTCATTTCCATGTAAACCAGCAGATGGGTAGAAAGGTTGATGTTACTCTACTCCTGCTCCTGTTAAGCGTGTAAAAATGGAGGAGAGGGGGGGTCACAGACTTTGGTCTAGACCCCAGAACCACCGCGCCGTCCCCTCACTCTCAGCACCGATGCACCATTAGCATTCGATTTTGTGGGGTTTTCTGTCGCGCAGCAGATCTAACCAAAAGAATAACCCAAATACCTCAACGTCTGCCGCTGGTCCCTGCAAAAACATAGTTAGAGTGGGCGAGATGTACGTTGCGGTCGCCGTGCGGCGTGCACACACACTATAATTGGAAGGATCAGTGGAAAGGGGGAATTTGATACAAGCCAGAGCAATTTCTGGCATTGGGGTGGGGGGGTGACAAGATATTGTGCAAGGCTGAAGAAGGGATGGTGGCAGGTGAGAATGATTTGTTGGAGTTCCTCCTGTGTTAATCCATGGCTGCCATACCTGCGACTAAAAAACGTTACTCAATACACACACATGCCCTCCACACTATCTGTCATTTCTGTATTTGAAGCGCAAATGTCGCATCAAGGTGGCAAATGTCTCTTTTCAACTCAGTCATGTTTTCTCCGTCTCCCTGAGAATAATATTTACAGCTCAGCTCCTCCATATGTCTTTGTACTTTTCATCGCCTGTGTCTGCGGGACCTTTTGCCGATTTGTGGCAGAAACACAGGTGAGTTATTCGCTGTGAACTGATGGTTCTTTGTGTATATGGATAACCTGCTGACACTTTACAACAATGGTGCATGAAAAAGCATTAATTAATGATTCAGCTAATGCATTAATTATGATAGATTAGTGATCCGAAGGTGGCAGGATCGATGACGGTTGTTTTTTGTTCTGTTGATACTGTAATTTAAAGTGGCTGGCCAGAACTTTTGGTTGATGATAGCGGACACTCTGGTCACAGTGTCATGTGACACACATAGCCTGCTGAGTTTTCTTTTCCACATCATGATACAAAGTAACACCTGCAGATGCTTTTTGAAGTGTGTAGCTATCTATTTATTTGTTTGTTTGTTAGTTTATAGCGGTAACGCTCATTATGCAGACATATACAGTGTTCACTTCATTTACTTGCTGCTCTATGTGCCTTTTATTGGGGGTAACGTTACCCCCAACACTGAAACCCACCACAAGTAACTGAGGGATGGACTAATCCTTTGGGATCAGTCCCTCTTTAAAAAATCAAGCTGGATGTGTTTTCTCCATATTAATGAATACTTGTAAGAAGTCGAATAAAAAGGTACATTTTCCCTCATCTTGTTTGAAAACACTTGGCCGTAATCTTTAACACTATTTTGGAAAACAACCGATCTACGTACTAATGTTAGTGTGCTGGCACATCCCGCTTGTGTTTAAAGACGGACTCATCCCTCAGTCTGGTGCGCACTTCCATTTTGTTTCATGAATTTGCAGCGTTTCCCTGTTGCAGCATTTCTTTCTTGCAGAATTTTACAGGATTAATCACATTACAGTTTCGAATCAAACACGCGAAGACACGCAAGACGAGGAAGGGGGCGCAACAGAAATGGAAACATCATTTGAGCAAAGGTAATTTGCGCACCTCTTTTTCAGAAAAAAGATATATGTTGATTTTTGATTGTTTAATTTTATTGTTTTGATTGGCAAGGAACGGTACATCTCAGGGGATTTCATGGAGTCATCCAAAAGTAATCTAACTAGAAGTGTAACAAACTACTTTAAGCAGAGATTAACAAATTAAAGTAAGCATAATTTTTAAAAAGTAAGTAGTAATGTGCCATGGATTATTTTTTTCAGTCACTACTCCAACACTGTGATTAATGGATTAGTTAATAAAACATTCATAAACACTTATTCATGCACCAGTACTGTTAAGAGTCATCATACCACTATTTGAACCTGAAAAGACTGTTGCTGCTTGACCAATCTGAAAATAGAAACACACACAAATGTGCGCACACACACACAGTAGCTTTCTTCCATCACGGCAGCATGGGATGAGGGATATAAATGGTGACAAGCGGGATCACCTGCTATAGCTCACCTCACGCTGGCTCCTGCATCCCTCCTTTCCTGTCTCCTCAGCACCATGACGACAGACCAAACAGCGCTACGCCACACTGCCCCCAAACAAGCTCCAGCTCCATGATATCATACAAGGGTTACTGTACTTTGCTGAAAGAGGGAACGTCTAAGATTTCCCCAGGATTAGGCAGCATCTCTATCACGAGAGGACGGGAGTAACGAGACACCAGAGCGTTCTTGTATGCGTGAGAACAGATTTTCCAGGACTTATAAGTGACATTTTGTGAGAAAATAACTGAAATATAAAGCACCGATTTCGAGTCGCGAAATGTGAATGCATCCTTGAAGTTTGACCATTTGTTATTCTTCCAGTGATAACACAGATTGCGCTCTGGAAAGAGAATTAGTACTGTATTGTATATATATGGACTTGGGTGCATCAAATTCAAATAAATCAATAATTAGCCATAGGTGGACCTACACCAAGTCTGTAATTGCTCTGCCTGCAATCACTTTGTAGGAGTAATTACAACTTGTTTCAGCTGTCAAATATCTCCCTTACAGGGGCACAGTCGGTTCTGCAACGCGAACCCCCACACTGTTTTTCAGCGGCATGGTTGCATCTCCCCACGAGCACGAGACTTCCTCGTGAACCCTGTGCCGATGTTTAGGGAGACGTAATGGAGTTGATGTTGGCTCACCATCATACGGGAATCCGGGGAGCTCTCAGGAGCAATCATGAATTATCCGGCTGCGTTGCACAGCGCTGCTTCATCCAAAGACGAAGCACTGATTTATAAGAAGGAAATAATTCTAAGCAAAAAAAAAAAGACCTGAAAATAGTCCTTTTGCATGATGATGTTGACCTCATAATTAGCTTTGGGCTAGAGATCGTAATTTATGTGCTCACGGCAAAGCAAATTATTAAAGTGATCACCTCATGAATTATTGGTTTGTCACAATTTTATCAACAATGGTTTGTTCTGCCATCAACACAAAAGATTTTGTCAGAAGTCTTCATAGATTTAAATGTTATTGTTTTCTTTCAGATTTTGGAACAAGCTGCCCCCTGACTTTCGTATCATTACTGATTTGGACATTGTTAAATGCAGACTCAAAACTTACGTCAGTACTCAGACACTTAGGGCTCTATTTTCCTAGACCTGGTGCAAGCCTAGCATAGCTGTGCCAGAGGCAGGGTTAGATCAGTTTTGGTAATTTGGTAGACAAGTTTTCCCCCAATTCCCTTTAAATGCGCCACATTGACAGTTTGGTTGCCAGCGTCCGCTCAAGTCCCGAGTAGCTCATAAAGGTGGAGGAAGAGTTACGGGAGGGGGACAATATCGTAGGCTACACCAAAACAGGTTGTTTCACTTCTCCGCTTCAAATGAATTTAAGAATTACAAAGAAATGAAAAAGTGCGTATTATTCTATTTTTTTGTTACATTCACTCACTTATTTTTGAGGTGTAAGTAATTAATCCCAAACACATTCATTATCAATTACATCATTTAATCCAATGTGATCTAATCTACTATAGACAAATTCATTTTCCGTGTGTCATGACTTTAATTAACATCAAATGCAATGGACAGGAGTCGAGTTGATGAATTAATAATTTTACAAACTCATTAGCTCTCGCCAACAGTGAGATGTGGTCTGAGCAGGAATAAGCGCAAGGCAACTTTCTGGCACCAAATTGTCACTCCGCCAGGCGTAACTCCACCAACGCTCCCTCTGCTGTGCCGGCACACCAAATTGGCAAACACATTCAGCGGCCTGACACGATAATCAGGATGTGCCTGCACATTATTTAGAATTACTTGACACTTCCACTGCACTTTATGTTTATGATTATAGGATTTTTGGTGTATGTATGATATTACATGGCCGTGATGTAAAACACTTTGAGTACCCTTTTGGTTTTTCAAAGAGCTATAGAAATGCATATTGATTGATTTGTTGGTAAACATTTGTAGACATTAAAAAAAGAAAAGTGCTTTCTTGTTCTCCATGATCACCATTTTTAACCTGCCATTTCATCAACCTGCCATTTCACATTATTTATTTCCAAAAAAAAGAGTGCTAACGTGTCAGAATATTATTTGCACGATGGCTGTGACGCTCATAATCAGGAATAAATACAGAGTTAATTTTGCAAAATATGGAAAAACTGAAGCGCACTCCCATCAATTCTGCTTTTTTGTGTCATAGAAACCAAGGCAACACAAGTTCTTTGCAAACTAAAGTTAGTGAAAAGTCCACACAGATTTATACCATCACTGTTTGTACATTTCGGTACACAGTGTGTGAGGGTGGAAAAGAAAGGCTGAGAGCATTCAAATGTGAAACTCGCAACATGACAAATGAAATGGGCAGAGAAAAGTAAGCAGCTTCAGCACATCTTCCACCGAGACGACGTCATTGCATCCCACCGCGCCGCCTTTGAATGCGGCCCTTTCATGTTGTGTGTTTTGCTAACCCTCGTCCATCCATCCGACTCTGACAGGTAAAATGGGCTCTGCCTTCCTCTATGAGCTCAACGGAATCAGGAGTGTGGGGATATTATTCATTATCTCACGACATTTGCTTGCCTGATGAGAATTTGGGATCTAAAGTCTTTTTTTTCTTTCATTTTCTGGAATATATGTAGACTGAAACGCTTTGAAAGTTGTTTGGCAAAGCACCAAATCTCATTCAGAAAGAGCTCTGTGAAAAAGAGCAGACCACAGTGAAGGGGGAGAAAGATGGAGATCTTTCTTAGACGTGCTTTACCTTCAGTGTAGAACTAACAGGAGGTCAAAGGTCATCATCAAGTATTCCATCAGCAGATCAACTTCCTACTAACTTTGAACGTTACATTTCAAGAAAAAAAAATCACTTTGATCAATCCTAAATTGTTTTATATTTACCAAGAATAAATGGAAAATGTTACATATTTGAATTTTAATGGGAATACAAAATTATTTGTATAGTTCTTTAATATATATATTTTTTTTAGATCAGTCTTTTAACAACCCTTTCTACCATAAACAACATTGAATTACTTTCATATTACAGACATACGTGGTCCAGGTAGGCCTGAAACACATCCATTAAAACGTTGAGGTTTATTCCAGCCGCAAGCTGAGGTTGGCTAGCATCAACATCCACAGAAAAACAATAACATGCCTCGTAATTAAACAGACTAGATAAACCTTTATTTTGCACGCAAGCATTTTGATATTATTTTGTCCTATGCAAAGCAGTCCATTCAACCCCAGCTCCCGTATGACTCCTGAATTACACTTCACGTGCGTGCGTGCGTGTGTGTGTGCATGGGGTGCTACACAGTGAAAAGCAGGACTGTTGATCTTGGTCTAAGATGCCAAACAGTTCTATAAAGGGACTTTTGATGGTCTTACTGGGCATTGGGCCAGTCTGTCTGTGCCCTTGGGATGCCATACTGTGTGTGTGTGTGTGTGTGTGTGTGTGTGTGCGTGTGTGTGTGTATATGCCCCTGAGATGGTGTAGCGTGAGGGCAAGAATAGAGACCGGAGATCACTCTATATTAGTAATCTTGCAAATGCGTATATTTTGGTTTTACTTTACTTTGCCTGCTTCCTACTGTATTTCTGCCCTGACTGTGAGAGATCAGACCCCCCCTCATCCTGAAATGAGTTTGGACAGACAAGAGCACTCACTTTTATTGACAACAATTTTCTGCATAAACAACAAACAATAAACAACAGTTGTTTAGAAAAGTTGCATAGTGTTACTTTAAGTACTTAATTCATCATTTTGAGGCTCCAAAAATATTAGACATGGCCATTCATAGTTTCAATGCAGCTGATCAAATACTGGCTGTCATATTCCCTTGACTTAGGTGCAACAGTGGACTTTATATAGCCTTGGTTTTTGTGATTCCATGGTATAATGGTTAACACTCTGGACTATGAATCTAGCCATCCGAGTTCAAATCTCGGTGGAAGCTGGCCTCTACTTTGGAAACTAAATTCTTTCTCTGTCAAGCTTATTATACTCTGTCTGTTTTATCAAGCATTTAGTGAGAGCCTCATGTGTTTTTCCTTTATCGTCTGGTTTCATAGTATTTCAGTTACAGACAGAAACGGCCTGACCAGTTTTGTGAAAAACTGCTCTAAGATTATCAGAGAAAAATTAAGAGACCTGAGTAACTTCTGCAACCAGCAAATCCTCTGTAAAGCAGAGTGTATTCTAGCATCCCCAAGGCATGTACTTACAGGTGAATTCTCCCTTGATGTGTGTTTGATTATTTATTGTGTATGTTTTTATGTGTTCACGACAACCTGTTGCTCATAATGAATTGCCCCTGTGGGATTAATACAATTGTTTGAATTGAATGTCAATTCAACTAGAAGACAGTCAAGAACATCAACAGTGACGGACATCAATATTACAGGAGATATGATGTTTTCCTGAACCAATTGCAAGGACAGACAGACCATTCAAGGAACTGCTAAAGATTATCTTGTTTACAGTATCTGGAGGAGGATGGCCCCGCCCACCCTGAGCCCTGGTTCTGATCCAGGTTTCTTTTGTTAAAGGGAATTTTTCTCTGCATCTTTCGCCAAGTGTTCGCTGTTGAAGGATACATTGGGTCTCTGTTAATATACAACTATTGTAGAGTGCAGTTGAGACCTGTTCTTTGTTAATATGCCAAGAGACAACTGTTTATGAATTGGTGCTGCATAAATAAAATTGAAACATTCAAGTATCAAGTACACGTGGCAACAGGGCGATTTGTCTTATAATGTAGCCTGTCCTGCCTGCTATATGTTCAAACCATGCAGGTGCCACTTCTTGTCCAATAGGTGACGGAAATAGACCAAATTTGTGCTAGAGCTTCATTTGTCCACCTTTCACATGAGAAAATGATTTTCTAGATTCTTGATAAAGTATGTGAATTCTCAACTGCTCCATGCATAAATTTATGGTTTCTGATAATTCAAAGCCATTTCTACTACCCAAGCAAATCAGATAAAAGTCAAGACAAAATACCACTATTTTAAACCAGAGGCAAGCATTAGGACCACCTCCTAATAGCTCCTAACAGGTTAATGAACTTGTGAACTACGAGATTTCAGGCAACTCCCCAAACAAAGTGGCGTTTGAGCGGAACTGACGGTGACGTGCTTCACCTTCACTTAGCCTCATGGACACTGAGTCAAGTCCCCAGGGTCAACGGTGAGGCAGGGGGTCAGTGTTTACTGGTGTTTACCCATCACTCTGCGCAGCTCCTGCAGGTTCCTCCCTCTTGCTCAACTCCCAAAAGGGCCCACTAAGGCAAACAGCTGAAGCTCACAGCTCCCCGTGTTGTTGACGTTAACCCTGCCAGGGCCGTGACTCCCTTCCATGGCAACGCAGATACCGTTTAGGAGATCAGGGGGAAAATATTTTCCCAAGCTGGCTGGCGGGGGAAAGCAAACACGTCCGTTTGGGGATACGCATGGCATTGAAGGAATCCCACCACAGTCATGGAGAATGGCTGTGAATGAAATAGGTTAAAAAAAATAAAATGAAAGGAAGAACATCGCGGATAATGATGCGAGTATTAAGATCATAAGAGTTGATTGGGTGATATACAGGCCCAAAATCTGTTTAAAATGAGGAGCATGTTGACAATTTGTCATGAATTTAGGTTGAAATATGCACCAATTACCAAAAGACTGGCCCAATGGAAACACAAAGGTTAACATAAATATATTTAAGGAAAGTAGAAAAACTCAATACACCGAACAGAATGTCTGCAACTCGCAAATTAAAACAGTGAACTTGTAGTCTGAATTCAAAGAGTGATTTACATGGTTAACTGTAACAGGGCTGCCAAGTTTCAGAAAATGACAAGAGTGAGACTTTAGTGTTTTGATGTGGCCTTTTTTAACGTTGATTTATACCTCAAGACTGATGTCCTCACCTCCATGCTAGCTACTTTCCCTGCACTGTTCCCCCCTAATGCTAGTCTTAATTAACCAGCAATTAGAAATGAAAATTATAACAAGAATTTTGACAAAATACATTTATTTGTATTATTGAAGCTCTGTGCAGTAGGGGAATCTTTGAAACATTCTTTTAGCACTGGACTGAAGTGACCGGCTACTGCCAATGGCACACTGTGTTCCACCATTGACACTGCTACCTTTACCTCAGCTCTCCTTGTCGACCGAAATTCTCCAAGTGCACGTTTACTGGGACAAAGTGATAAAAGTCTGATCAAGTCCAATTGTTGAACCGATTGTTGTGCGCTCAAATTATATGACTAAATCGAAGGATTCAAAAGTATGCAGCTCATGATTCACGTTCTCACACTATTAGGCCCGATGCTCTGATGCGACCTGACTGCTCACACTGTATGTCCATACGTGACACGTCAGACTCTTGTATCCAGAAATGCAATGTAGAAATAATAAAAAGACGAAGTAGAAGGACCCGGAAGTGGATAGACACTTGAGAATGCTAAACAAAAAGAAACGTGCTGCCTTGACAATTGTACCTTGATCACACAGTGTATGCCCAGCCTAAACCGTGCATGTAAACATGCTGACTTTTCAAATGTGTGTGTACGTCAAGTTAGCTCAGGAAGTTTCACACCCTTTCTTGTTTACTTTACATCTTTAATCAGTAATACAACGTAGGAAAGAAGCTCAGTTTTCTAGAAATCCATCGTGCAAGCGAACAACGAAGGCTGGGAACGCTAGGTCACAAGGCAAACACCTCGGGGGTCGAGGTCGGTGGTTCACAGGCATTAATCACGGCTGTCCAGCTAATGGCGACAGCAGCACTCATGGGCGAGGTTTGATCAACTGAATCACATGTGACTCCTGTCCCGGGGAAGTTGTCTCCCCCAATAACAAGCGCTAAATGGGCTTGTAGTATGAGCTGTGTCACACACACACATACGCACACACACACACATACGCACACACGCGCACACACGGAGGAAGGCTCCGGAGTTACTGTGTTTATTTAGCATTTTGTGAATAGTAATTGCGGCCAAATCACATTTATGTCATTGTGGAAATTCAACATTTTCAACAGGCAATATTATATTAATTGATCAGAACATAATAGACCCTTTGAATTACATACATTAAGTTTGTATTTGTCTTCTTCAGGTGTTACCCAGCAGTCCTTCATATCCAATCAGCTGCAACTTGTCTCCACCCTTGTATAGTCTGAATCTCTCAATCCAAGAACAATTCGGCGCCATGACAAAAGCAGGAGGGAGAAATGAAAGAAAATAAATTGATGGAAAGATAACATGCCTCGCAGACGTGCAAGTGGTGGGGAGGAGATCAGCGAAGGTTTATAATGGCAGAAATAAATCATGTTGTATTTGCTCGTGTCAGCAAGCTATTTGAATTGTAGTCGCTTCATATAAAGCTTGAAGAGAATCTGTATTTGTCCTGATCACGTTAGCGAATCGGGGGGGGTGATTGAGGTTGAAAGGGGTGGTGTCGGGTTGTGGGTACGACGCCACAGCTTATTTAATGAAGAAAAATAATGTTATCATACAATAATAGGAAGGTCAGGCTGCACGGTGGGCAATGACGAATGGCAGAGACAAATGTTCGCAAAACAACAGAAAGTGGAGACTGTAAGGAGAATGATTTCCTTCTGTTGAAATTGTAAGGCAGTCTGGTTCCAGCCCCTTTTTGAGCTCTGCAAAAATATCCAGTGAATGGTTGGTGGCTCAGATTGAGAAAGGCCTCTGAATAGATTGAAAATATCATATATATAATATCAATATATCAATAAACTGACCTTTGAAGAAAAAGCTCCATGTTTCAATATGACAAAGGCAGCAGTAAAAATATATAACAGCTATTTACAATTCAGAAAAAATGTATAACTTGATATCAGTTTGCATATGGCACCTGGGCTTCTATGGGGAGCAAGCTCACCCTGAAAAAGCATGATGAAAGAAACATTTAATGACAGATTTTTGATGCTGTTTTAATCTTAAAACACTTTTGGTGTTAGAGAAGGATTATGTGGATTTAATTTGGCACCTGCATGATTTAAGTCAAGGCTCCACTGAATATGCTCACATTTAAACAAAAAATGTGTTTCAAGCCAACATTGAAAACACCCATCTCCAGTGCAGGAGACTAGGATGCACCCCAACATGTAAACTCCATCATATCTCATTTGGTAAGATGGCACTTTGATTTATTTACATGAACATACACTTGAGAAGAATGATTTGCGAAATGTCTTTCCTGGCATGGATAAGACAAGAGGCGTCTGCACGTTGTGTTTTCAAATCACACACAGGGAAGTCATCTGAAACTGTTCACATACTTCACACTATTGTCCCTACAGTTTATCTGATAATGCCACGTCAGCATTTTTCTGTATGGCAATTCATGTTAGGGTAAGGGTAAATTATGATGTTGTAAAAATCCGAGTCATTAGAATCAGAATACTTTATTCTGGAAGGAAGGCTATAATCAGATATGGCTTTCACCTTTCTTTAGCCAAGGAAAGTGGGGTTCGGCTGCAAAAGACGTCAAAAAGCAATTTAATTTTCTATTTACAGTAAATATCTGTCCATGTTGTCTTCTCCTGGCACAAAAAAATGTTTGTAGACTCAAACTTTTGGTATCCAAGCGCCTCATGTAAAAAATGAATCCATTGTTTGTCCAGCGGCTGCAACACAAACACGCAGAATCACATGAAAAAAAAAGAAAATAGAAAATCCTCGACTTATTGAAATTACCATGAAAACAGCAGGTTGCCTTTTTATTACTTTCTGTTGCTAACAAGCCAAAACCTACCCAGCTAGCCTTTGGGAAGTAAAAAAAAAAAAAACAACCCATGATTAATGATCTCTGCGACATGTCTGAGTGAACCAAATGGACTGTGCATGCAAATGCTCCCCTGCCAAAGTCTTCACCCTCACACTTATTGTAATCATCACAGGGAGAAAAAATTAGTGGGGGGGACTGTAATGGGTTAATCACACCACAATCGGCGGGTGCAGAAATGCAGCCCTTTTTAATTATCTCCCTCCATCATTCCACACATTTCTATTATTTTCCTTCTCTTTCAGCTCTCCGCCGTGTGGCTCAACGTCGCGAAGAAAAACAGGGGGATAATTGGGTTCATCCATCTCTCTCCCTCCTCCCTAGTTTTAAGTCTGCACTCCTCATGCCATGTAAAGTTGATTGTGGTTTTGTAAACTGGCGATTTGATTTATTGCATCGCGGTAGCATCTCCTTTGACTTTGAAACAACGATATGAAACCCACAGTGCCAAATATTTAGCCAGCCGGTTGCCATGTCAAAAAGCCGTCGTTAGGTGGCAAACAGCTGTCCTAACAGACAGATAGGCTGGACGTGACTCAGACATTTATTGCGTGTGTGGCAGGCTGACTTCCTTTTTGCACCCACGTTTGCCGCCATCTTGGCCCAGACCCATGTGACGGCTATTTTCTCTGTGTTCTGTGAGTCATTTGCCACTGGATTCCATTTAAAATAAAAAAAGATGCATTTGTATGTATGTATGTATGTATGTATGTATGTATATATATATATATACAGTATTTATATATATATATATACAGTATTTATATATATACATATATATATATATATATATATATACATATATATATATATGTATAAATGGGGGATTCATCCAAAACAGAGACAGCTGCTCTATTGCCTAAATTTCTTAACTTCGCTTCGCCTGCTTATCCATCCACTTCTTCTTCATCAGTTTCTTGTCCATACATTTTTTCTTATACCAGGAAAAAAAAAATAAAGGGGTTTCCAAGAAGTGTATAATGCAGCTCTCTCCTGCACACTCACAGTATACTGCATGTCAAGATGACTTCCTGGTGTTTTGCAATCACACCAATTGCAGCTTTTCGCTGACACTTGTAATCTCTGGACCATTAATGAAGCGTCTCCTCGAATTTCCCCCGATGAGGAGGCGGGGGAAGGACAGCAAGCGGTCAAAGGGAAAGTCTAATAGTGTGTGTGCCCAGTATTTGACTTTTTGTGTACGGACAAGTAAAGCAGCTTCATACCAAAACAAGAAAAGTTATCCTCAGAGTAGGTGTAGGATCTTGATTTTGTATGCAAACATATTTCTTACTTGCGTTTTCATGAAGTTAGGTTTCTGCTGTGCATACAACTTAAAGTCACTGTAGGTAAAAATTGAAACCAAGTATTCCAATTTTTTCAAAAGCTACTCTGCGACCTTTATTGATTTATCCACTGAAAACAATTTCTCCTGGCATGAAGCAGAACGCGGCAGGTGGGCTTTTGGTTATCATCTTTTTATAGATCAAGTGCGTGGGTGCGAGTTAGAGAGCCCGCGCCGAGCGGCAGAAACCCACTCCTGTGCCCAACTCAGCAGAAGAAACACAATGAAAACATTCAGCTGTGCTCCTCAAGATTGTTTTTGGCCACAGAAGTCCTGTAGGAGGAAACACAAGCCCACCTCCGTACCACTCTGTATCTGCTGAAATGTATGGATTTTTTTTCCCTCCCCTGTCTGCGGGTGAGGCTGTGCAGTGTGCCAAATTTTCTCCAATTAAAACTGCATTTTACGGCACACAATTTTGCGCACCCGATCTTGACAAGGAAATGTAACTAATTGCTTAACTTTTATTATTGATACGTTATTTAATGTTTTAAGAGTGTTCTGGCACGGCCACTGTTAACGACGGTGGAAAATGAACTTCTGCGTGGTGTTTTTCAGTCTGCTCGGCCTTGTCCTGGGCAGCGTTGTGGTCAGACCTCAGCCCGTAGAACGTGGTGATTAGTTTGTCTTTGCTGACCGCTGACCAGAGGAATCCACGGGAGTTCCAGTAAGTGGAGCTTTAGAGACTGAGGAGAAGATTAGTGTTCAGCTTCACCGTGAACCACTTCTTTTTCTTTTTCCCCCTGCTACCTGTCTCGGGAATCCTGCAGGCTAGCGCTTCCTCTCGGCGTTTCCTTGCCCGGGACTTTTTATGCTGATGCTCCATTCTGTAACCTGCAGCAAAAACAGGTCTTCATCTCGCATTGCTTACGTTTGAACAGGTTTACTGCAACAAACCAGATGGTCTCTGTGGCTTAAAAAGCAATATAAGAGTTGGTCTTCAAGTTGCAGAAACCGCACAATTACTGCACACTCTGCAAGTGAGCGCCACGAAAAGTGCAACATAGTCTGTGATTCAATATCTGCTCTCCTCATGCCATTTACTCAGAGCATGTTTTGGACTACAAAATGTTGAAAATGGGTGTGACTTGTAAACCAGCAACCCAGTTGGCAGACTAAAATCATCGTGTTGTACATTTCTGCAAAACTAAGTCTGTTTTCAGAACACTATGTAATGTGATGGGACCAAAGCAAATGCACATTTCAAATCAATGTTATGATAAAATTCTTGTTAGATTAAGTTGACATTTTTGGGAATGTCACATGCATGCAAAACTTTTTTTCTTTTTATAGCAAAGGCCACTACATTTAAGCAACAGTCCATCATGAGCAATCGGTACAGTAAAACTCCACTCTTGAGTCTGAAAATCCTTCCAAATCTGCCGGCGTTCCTCCCCAGTAGGTGAGCTGGTGGTCACCAAGTGTCACTGTACTGCTGTGGGGTCTTTTGATGGCAGTGGTTTGCAGTGATTTGCAGTGATTTGCGGTGCACTGTGACACATTGACATTGTGATTCGAGTCATACTGTGAGCAGTACCACCTTAGAGTAAATACAGTCATGGAACAAAAACTATTAATACAATCGAACAAATGAGCTTCCATCCCTATATGCCTTATAGTAGACTGAAAAATGTCCCACAATGCAACAGTAGCGTATAACCGATGGTCACTCACAGAGGAGTGTGTATACCATCGTGCATTGTACATCTGCAGTGCCAACAAAGAAGCCAAATAATGTGGATAATTCAACACACACATACACATACACACACTGGCAGACGTATTTTTAATGTTTGTTTATACTGATGTGGGTGTGGAGCGCCCTGCATTGTTATTTTCGGCACAAAAATGGGTTAGAATTATTATTATCTAGTTATAATTATTGTTATCTAATTACTTATTGAATGCGAATGACTCATATTTGTTTGCAGACATTTTACCTTGGGGGGGGGGTGGGGGGGGGGACTGCTACAGACCACCAGTCCCTCACATCGTAATGTTGCAACATATCCTAGTATACCCTCCTATTCAATATGCCAGAAAAAAGTGTATGTCCCAAAGCATAATAAAAGTGAAATAGTATACTGAAAGTTCTTGGATGACCTGTACATCTGGTTGGATTTTGCAGCATGCAAGCCAATGTGCTACCTTAGCCACTCTCCCACAATCCTCAGCGCACCGTGCCTGCGATCGACAAAGCAGTGTTCAAGACACACTTTGATGAGTTATTGTCTGTAGTATCGGTGCGTTCCATTTGTACTTGGAAGTCGGAATTCCTACCCAGAAAGTCGTAGAAACCTCACTTGCCCCGAGTTCGCTCACTCCACTGATATTGTGTTTATGTAGCACTTCTGATTAGTTTCTGTCACACTAAATTGGTTGCAAGGATAGTATTTTTTCTACAGTTATACCTGGAAATGCTGTTGTAGTGTAATCTTAGTTTTTCATGTGTTTTGTGGGAAACACAACCTGGGATGCAGATAATTCGGGCGTGACGTCATTCCAAGTTCCGAGCTCTGACTTCTGAGGTAAATGGAAACGCAGCATATGCATGCAGAAGGTACTACTACTTTTCATTTTATCAACTGCGGTAAATCTCAGACTTTCCTGATGCT
>CAESWR010002584.1:145747-164771 GCA_903171835.1 Mullus surmuletus | reverse complement strand
CAGTGAGAGGTACTGAGATGACTGGGTAAGGACCGAGGTTGTCCATCACAGTCAAACTCAATATAGAAGTGGTAATTCTCGACAGCTCTACAATCTTACATTTTCCAGTCTATTTGAGATGAAGAGGGATCACGGGGGGGTGGGGGGTCTTGCCAGCTAATGGCGGCAAAAGCCAGAGTTATCGGCACTGAAAGACTCATCCATCTTCTCGCCACTCCTGTGACGAAAAGCAAACATGCGGAACAAGATGGCCATACAGCACGTCGCTTCAACACGCGTAGCCAAACACACCTCGTGGAGATAACAAGACACTTATGAGGCCGGGGAGGGCTGGGAGTCACCAAACCGACCGAAGGTAAATAAATCATACTTGAAGGAAAACAGCTTAAATTCACTCTCCGTATTTACAAATATTAGGTCTCGTTTTTTAAAATATATGATCAGAGGATTATCTGATAAAAGGAATTTAGTAGAAACTGTTACAGAAGGACAAAAACTATTAACTATAGGTTAGCCATTTAAAAAAGCTGCAATACCTTATTTTAAATATTCTAAAATCATGTGAGATTTCCAACGCTACTGTCATGTGTTCATGTTGCACGACAAGCAAAGTAGTGGAATAAGGTGGAATTGCCGTATTTGTGACATAAAAAACCCCAATTGAGGATAGATGCAGGTATTTATTTATTTATTTTTTTTAAATCTATATTGCATATTTATTGAACTGCCGAGCATATCGATGGAAGTAAAATTGTATAGCTACCAGTACTAGTGATGGGAATTACGGCTCTTTTTAGTGAGCCAGATCATTCAGCTCAGCTCATCAAAAAGAGCCGGCGCTTTCGGGTCCCAAACTCTTCATTTTACCACTTTTACCACATTTTCTAATTCAGCCAAATTTAGTGATACATTTGTACGTATGTGTACACATACCTCTTAAATAATTCAATGCATCCTTTGTATTGAAGTATTCACAAGAAAAAATTACATTTTCTAATATCAGTAAATTGCTGTAGCCAATTGTTTTCATTGCATTTACTGACCCCTGTAACTCTCTGAAACCACCCAATGAATGCACTGACTTGCTTGAAGAACCACTCTGTTACACACAGCAGATAGAAACATCTTAAAAAACTTAAGCATAGAAATAAAAAAGTACAGCTATTTTCAGATTTTCAATATTTATTTAAACACAAATAATCAAAAAATAACATAATGAAAAGAAATAGCTGTATTGCAATGAACAAATTCAAATGCAATGCAAATTCTGCATTCTGCCTTTGTGTTACCAATGTTGTTAAAGTGCATCCAAATGCTGCTGCGTTTTCTCTCACTCATCTTTCTCCTTCGCTCCTTCTCTCCTCATCTCTCCATTCTCTCCTGAGTGCATCCGTCTAATAATGAGCACAAGCACACAGTGCCCCCCACTATCAAAGATAAGATCCAGCATCCAAAAACCTGATGATGTGTATCACAATATCTCACTCGCTATAGTCACTAGATTTACTATTGACACACAATTAAATACCAAAAGCATGCAGGTAATGATTTAATGGACATCTATTTGAGGCTCCTTGATTTGGGGGGAAAAATCTTCGGTACGCTGGGGCCATCGTATCAATTACTGCATATTTTAAAAGCTTAGTGGTTGGTAAAGCCCAATGAACAAATATTTGGCGTGTCCGAGCAAACATTTCCCCCTGTGTTTAATCATGAGCGAGAACAGCAGACCTGTGTGGGTGTCCTTCAGTGAATCTCGGTGCTGCATAAACACTTGTGGCCAAAAGGTGTTTACACAAAACTCCAGAAGACGTGTGCCGAGCAGTCCACGGAACAACTTTAATGTGTTGGTGGCGTGGCCAATTTGACCTTGTTGAGAACTTCTGGTGACTGCGTTTTTAACAAATCTACAACAAACATTAAATTTGAAAAAAAGTTCTGGGAGGAGGACAGGGTTGAACCTTTTGTTCATCCGCTTGAAAGAATCTCTTGATTTTTTTTAATGTCAAGATTGAATTTGTAATTTTTGGATATGCCCGAGAATTGAAGGTTAGCGTTCTGATAAAATTCACAGTTTGAAACAGGGGAGTGGTTCAAATGGGCCCAATTCCAGGCTGTTGCTGTCCAACCAAAGAAGACCCATCAGCAAAACACCTTGGATGTAAACAAGAAACCCAAGGGCTCTATTTTTGTAGACCAGAAGCAAGCGCAGCAGGGTAAGATCGGTTTTCGTAATTTGGTAAACCAACGCAGCCTGGCGCATCTGAAGGGGGCAGGAATGCGCGGCTGTGGGTGTGATCACAGCCGACTTCAATAATGGCCAATCAAACTGGCTCCTCTCTTGCCGGCGTCCGGTTAAGACCCAAGTAGCTCATAACAGCAGAGGAAGTTACGCGAGGGGGACTTATGCAATAATGTAGGCTACACCAAAACACGTTGTTTCATTTCTCCACCTCAAATCACTTTAAGAATTGCAAAGAAATGAAAAATGTTTTTATTCTATTCTATTTTTTTCTCTTCATTTCATTGGTATTATTTCTTTATTTAGATGTGTCTTTCAGTTACATTTTTTAATCCAATGTGATCTAATCTAATATTGACAATAGTGCGTCTATAGATCAAGACGCACATTAGACAAGTGAAGTCGAGTTGATAAATTAATTTACAAAATTCAATACAAAATACAATGATTCAGAGGGTTTGATGACCGTTGATCACATACTTATGAATGAAGCATGCCTGAAATCGACCACACCTGTTCACGGAATTTGACATCTGTCCGCCTGCGCACCTGATTACATCCACCAAAATCTCATGAGATCAGCTGCACTCCGCTGATTCGGAGGTTAGTCAGGATGCGCTGGCATTTGCACCACGCCATCACAACACACCCTGTATGAAAATAGATCCCCAGGTCTTGTTCTTCCAATAGCACATTTATAGGAGGAGAGGCTTCTGGACGTGAAAATTCAGAAGGATTTAGGTGCAGAAATTCTCCCGAGACCATCCTAAGGCACATTCATGTGTGCAGACAGATGTATAGAAGAAGCTTCTAACAGTGTATTATATTAGTACAAAGTAATATCACAGAAGGGATACATTTTAGATTGCTATCAAAGAATGCCCAAATGAGAATAATCACGTCCTCCTGACCTTTGTCTGATCCTGAACCTTATACCATCTCTCAGTGAACAAACTACTGGAATTGGTGCATGGGAACTGTGGCTAACTGTTTTCACATAAGAATTCAAAGAACTCTTAATGTGTGACAATGTAAATGAATGGCAAAGTATATTACAGTGACTCAGGAAAAGCTCATTGACATTTACATTCTAAATAGAGCTTCTTCCACTTGAAATTAGCAGCCACCTTTAGTCATTCTGGGTCTATAGGTTTACATTTGTCTTTCTGTGAAGAGAGGGAGCAAGTAAAGTGAAACATGCCACAAAAACAGATATTTTGAGGTCCCTAAATGTTTGACTTGTGCTTTTAATTATTTTACCTCTTTTCTTATCCTGCATAATCTTATTTTATTTTATCTGTGCTTTTATTTCTATTTCCATTTTTTATTGATTGTTTTTATTGTTTTCAATTGTATCTTGCTGCTTTTAATGTTTATGTAAAGCACTTTGAATGACCTTGTGTTGAATTGTGCTATACAAATAAACTTGCCTTGCCTTGCCTTACAATGATCAACTAATACATTATTTGGAGCTGCAACTATGGATCTCCTCCTCCTTGCATGGAGCTGTTTTTGCATCATTAAAGAAGCCGTTTGAAAAACAGGTGTTTTTTTGCAACAATTAATGGTGCTTTTCTCTATCCCAACACTCTTTTGCTATTCCTCCTTTTTTGAGGATTTCTGGTGGCCTTGATGAGTGTGGGGTCCCCCCCCCCCCACCAGCTAATCCTTCATTTCGGATGTCCAAAACATGCTTCTCTTCACCGGCGCCGCCATGGTTTAAAATTTTGTTTATTTCCTCGTCCGTCAGTCAGCTGTCTCAGCTCGTGTCTTTATTGGCTGTTGGTCGAGGTCACGTGACATTACACGTGTGTGCTCAGCTCCTCTGGGAACACCCCACACACTACAGGATTTCTAGTCGCAAATATTAAACATGTTCATTATCTACGATCTCTCCTTCCGAGGCGCTCCGAGCGGATCGGACCTGACAAAATCACTCCTAACACATTCACACCACAGGAACATCAACACATCCAACAATCTGGGCTTTGCTGGCTGATCGGAGGGAGGAGATCAGGATAAAAATTGGATCAGCCCGATTATCTTCTAGAGTGTACTGGCCTTTAGAAGACAAAAAGCAGAAACACTCTTTTTGCTCTAAACACAATCTTTGTCCTACTGAGGTACTGTAAAACGTACATTGAAAAAAAATTTTAAAAGCTGGCAGTTGCAGCTTTAAAGCAAAACTATGAAACTTTTCTGAGCAACCCAAAAAAAAAATTTGCAACATGCTGGTGCATGATAAAAAACTGCCACAATAGTCTGCCAACACGTTTCCAATATTGAAAAACTTTATAGAAACAACCAAAATTGGATGGAACACTGGGAGATGAGTAGAGCAAAATTCTATGGTTTCTAGAGACACTTTCTAGAGACACAATCAAATGTGTGTGTGTGATGTTGAACCACGTGATTATTTCTGTTTACATCGTTGCCCATTATTGCTTTAAATCAATGTCACATTGGGTCACAACTCAGCTTCCTGTGATCGGTGTGGAGAGCAGTTCAAACTGCTATTTCAGCTCAATTCAATCCTATTAAACGAATGGTGTGTAGCTGTCAGGCCTGCTCCAATCCCGTTTCACACTCTAACACCCGTCCTCGGGCCAGCGCCTCATTTTGACATGCCATGTTTGACAGAGCAAAAGCTGTTTTATTTCAAAATATTTGCTCAATAATTCAGAGACAGATGTGCTCATATTCCCATAGATTTGATTTCACGCAACTTGAAATAAAAGCTCTCCCCCGCTCATAAAACGCACCGGTAAGCGGAGTCTGCTGCGGGTGCGTTATTCCGAACATCACAGAAGGGATACATTTCAGATTGTTATCAAAGATTGTCCAAAGACTACACATGCCTTCACTGCTATACTGGGGTCTTGGCACACCAGTATATTTGCACAGTTCTTAGTCCACACCAACAGACTTATGGAGACAGTCGCACTATTACATTTCAGTTTCTTGTGCGCCAATGAAAATGTTGCATTTGTGTCTTCTTGTGTGTGCTGATTTGGCACTCAGAGTTACGGAGTTGAACTGCACAGATCCTTTTTGGTGCACATGCCCAAGGACTTGTCAGAATGATATCAAAACACGCTCGACGAGACGGAAAGAGAGGAGTACTTCCCATGGGTGGTATTCTGCCCTCACAGTACGATGTCAGCTTTGTACGGCTAGACAGATAGTTAACAGAATGAAGAGGGACCGATGTTTTATCCTTAGTTTATTTCCTAAGTCTTTCTCCATAAATCTGCGACTGCGACTGTGATGCTCTCTTTCCTAAAGACACCCAGCAGGGTATTGTTTAAGTCTGGCCCGCAGAGTAACACGCCATTCAGTGACACACCATCATGTTTGGCGCTTGAGTCAAAGTCTCATACTTGATTTGGTGTTTGAGGATGATAGACTCGGAATAGAGTTAAGTACCACCTTTATTGGTGTTCCCCTTGTTCTGGTGCTGGTTTTGCTTCGTCATTCTTTGTCCATGTTACTACAGGACGAGTTTCAGTCGGGGTCTCTTGGGTATCCTCTTCCGCGCTTTGAAATTCTGGAACGAGACCCAAGGTGCTGGACCAGAATGCAATGCTGCTGTGTGTGTCTTGCTGCCACATTCCCTACATATGATTTATTTATCACCATGGTTACATTCTTTGTACTTTGACCCTTGGGAAATCCACTTTTCTTGAAGACTGAATGGGAGCTTTTCTAATATGGGTTTCACTCTACGTGATGTATCGAGATATGCGAGTCCAGGGAGGTCTCCTCCTCCCTTGATAGTGTAACGATCCTGTGCGAAACCAGGGGAAATGTAGACCCCTCTTCCTCTGGCATCCCCTTCTACTCTTCTGCTGCTGCCATTTCCTTTGACTTTGGGAGCCAAATTCTGGCAGGTAATGATGTCAACTTGGTTAAAATCCTATATAACTATACCTACTATAATAACTATACCGTGTAGGTGATGTGGAGATGTATCCATATTGTTCAAAGGAAGCAATCCTAGGCTCTCCAAGACTGACTAGGAAAAAATTCACTGTTGCCTTCAGTGTTTTAGAGACATCATCTGCAAGGTGACCCAACTGCTACCTATCCTGCCATCATCTCTGATGTCGCCATGACTTACGGTGGAACTCTCTTCTACAAATATGCGTCCAACCAGTGGCTATAGTCAATCCACGGCGGCCCAAAACTTAGTGGCATCTCGCCGGTGGCAAATGGAGAGGGATCAGCTGTATTTGTGCTTCGGCTCACCTTCGGGTGCCGCAGCAGCCCTCCAACAAAAAAAAAAGAATATTCGACACGCTGTCTGAGGCTTGCTCAGTTCCTCGCAACTTCAGGATGGTTTTGGGGGGGGTTTGTTCTTAGCTGCGCTGCCCCTTGCTGTTGCCTTTCATGATGGCTCGTAGGAAGGTGTGCTCTTCCTGCCTCTGGACTCCCATGCAAGCTCGGGGAAAGCAGGGGGTCCCAAACAGAGCCTTGCACTGCGCTCCCTGCTTTTGCTGTTCACAATGGCTCGTGAAAGGCAGAAAGGTGTGCTCTTTCTACCTAAGGCTTCCACGTAAGCGCATGGAAAAGCAGGGGGTCCAGAACAGAACCATACCGCCAAATTTAACTTGTGCAAATATGTAGCTTGTGCAAATAAAGTTTAATTTTGACAAAGTGATCCTGACTGAATTATGCATATTACATCTTTGTCTGTAGAACATACATAGAAGAACATAAGCTCCTACATGCATTGCATTGTTTCAGTGTTGTGACTCCACTTTACCAAGAGAGGATGACACCCTCTTAAAACCAGCCGCAATGTCCACTCCAAGCAGCATGACAGTTATGTCAGCTCCTCATAGGTTTGACCCAAAAAAACCTACTGAATTAACCCAGGGTATGCAGTTCACATCACATTTCCTCCCAGAGCTTTAAAGTACTCTGTCAAAGCGAACCAAAATAACTCAAAAGAAATTTATGAAAAAGGTTTATTATGACAAACAGGCCTACATTATATCCCAAGACCTTCCAGACAATAGCGCAACCCGATCATTTGATATTTGAAATACACAATTCCAGAGACACATTTGGCAAAGAGGCCACATATTATTGGCTGAAGGTAGTGGATATGAATTGCTCGGTGGCAACTGCCTGGCAGGTTTATTAGGTGTGATGTAATGTGATATCCTGAGTGTCTGAGAAACTGATGTAGCTCGAGTCAAATCCCCATTGACAGAAAAAACGGCTTCCTCCTGACTCAATGCCTTTACCGTTTGCTTTACCATAAAGTATCCAGCCAAAATGTTTGATATGTTGAGTGATCACTTCAAGTTTGGACTTGGTGTTTTCCTTCCAGTGTCAAATAAAATATAATAATTCATTTGTTAGAATATCATCATCATGAAGATCTTGTGTATTGTACAATAATGATGTAAATGCCCATGTCATTTTTTAGGGGATTCTGCTTTTTGGTTAACTAGTTACATAGCTATGAGTCTTGCTGAGCTTACTGGATCAATAGCTTCTTCGATAAGTGCTGAGCGTGGTCTACACCTGCTCTTTGTTAAACAGAGTTTACTGTTTCTTATGAATTGACACTATATAAATGAAATTGAATTGAATAGCTGGCATAGTGATTATGAGCTCAGTAGAGCTCAGTCAATGTTATGATTTGATCCATACCACTTTTGGAAAAAACAGTCTGACGTCTGCATGCAAGCTTTTTCCTGAACTTTTAGCCATATCACATGGTCTTAGCTTAATGCTGCGTTGCCATGTTGAGTAAGAGCCGACATTTGCCTCCAAAAACATTGGGGTTGACACAACAGCTTTCATCGTTTCCTCCCTGGACCACCATTTCCAATGTTCCATTACTGTACCCAGAACACAATTTGGGGGCGGCATGACCCAATAGTGAGACTGGCCAGCTTGGAAGTGGCGTGAGAAGTTGTGTTGAGGTGTTTTTGAACAAGAGGCTGAACCTTCAACTGCTCTTGATGAGCAGGTTATTCCCTTCAATGGGAGCCTCTGCCATAGGTGTGTCAATGTGAGTGTGAATAGGTGAGAAGCAAGCTACTTTGTAAAATACTTTGAGATGTATTTTTATACCTCAATGGTACTTGTTTATTTTGTTTCAACAAATCTTTGGATTTAAACCTAATGCCAGAGGTAAACAATTACATATTGCCCACCCCTTTTTTCATAGGAACACTGTTACTGTGAGTGACATCTTGCAGACTACTAAATATCACTGTAATGCAAAATAATCAATTTCAATAGACACATTTGGGTGGGGGGACTAAAAAGACTAACTCACTATAAAGAATATTAACAAAGAGTCCACAGTCGACAAAAATAAGAAAATACAACCATGTAGCCGGACAAGCGATTGCACATGTGTCTCCAGAAGATCTTTTACATAAAATATAAGCAGAGAGGTAGTAAAGACTTTCAATTTTTCTGACCCAAGTCTTCCTCGGTAAGTTAAATTTCATCTCAAGGAGAGAGAATGCCACAAATCTTTGCGAAGAGACAGACACGGACAGAATGCTCCCATTAATGGACCGTGACGGCTGAAGGTAAAGTATCTCTGTTACAGTAAAGAGTAAAATACGTACATTGTTTTTGAAGCAGCCTGGACAGTCAACAATTTCAAACAAAGCTATTTTTTTTCAAAGCCCTCCGATGTTTTGCAGCAATGAGCTCAACTTTTTAGAATTGGAGCGAAGAGGATACCCAGGAGAATAGTTTTTGTTATGTTTTGTAGTTCAGAGAGTTGGAAACTATTATCGCTCTAACTTTTATAACTTTGTAGCGAAGTAGTTTGGGCCATTAACTTTAGGTATTATGATGTAAAATATGTTTCAAATTGCATAGTGCAGAGGTTAAAAGACACAAGTGAAATCCCCCACATGAGGATTTCTTTCTGGGGAGCTGGAAAGTTTTAATTTGATGTTCAATAAACAGATGTTTGGGGGATGCACATAAGAACAAAAGTCCCAAGCCGCAGGTCAGCATAGTTTAGCATAAGGCAGTAAAAGTTTATTGCTAAAGAAGAATAAATCCATGTGTCTTCTGGGGCTAATTCTGCATTTCTATTAGCTTCAGGAAAATACACACACATCAGGGATAATCATCTGACCTAAGACGAGTGACAATTGCTTGCAAGTGTGAAAAAGACAGATAGTGGGAGCCCTGATGTAATAAAAGTTAAATTTATGGCTTCCTGCTGAGAATGTCACCTCATATTGTACGTTTATGAGGAAAAAAATGATTGCAGCTCGTTATATCACAACAAATGACACACAGATGATTGGCAACATTTCAGCAAAGAAGCCGTAATCTAATAGTTTCTTCTCTTATTTGGAAAAACATAAACTTTGATCACCTGCCGCTCCATCTTTGTTCGGCCTCTCCGGTCCAATCATCCCCAACATCATTTGTCAGAGTGACAAATACAACTTTTAGCTAAATGTGTCCCGCTGTCCCCAGACTGCACTAAAAATAACTCATGAAAAGTCATTGCTAACAACCAGAGGCAGCGATCGAGGTGCTGTCATGGTAGACGCATTAAGCTCCCCCAGCTGCCTCCTCTTCCTCACCCCCGTGGCGAGCCAATGAGGGGAGTGAACAGGAGCAGAGCTATCATTTAGAGAGATGAGAGACATGACTGCATGGTAGTGGGAGGTTGGTGGGACTCAAAAAGTGGGCAAAGTTCACGAAAAGGAGGCTTGAAAGAGGAAAATGGCAGAAGCAGAGGCAGACATGTATAGAGTGAGGGAGAGGGCCGAGAGAGGAAAGCAGACATGTTGATTGGATGTAAACTAAAGCGGGTTGGTGCTCAGGGGGGTGTTTGAGCGGACCCCCGTGGGACAACCCTGCAAAAGTAACCCTACAAGCATCAACAGCTCCTGATGCTTCCAGCAGCTGGTCTTGTGTCTGGGAAAAATATTTTCCCTGAAATTGTGGGGTCTCTCTTTCTCCTACTCGACGTGGTTAAAACGTATCAAGGAGGCGAGCTGGGAAATCAGGAACACATTGGCCCCTCGAGGGGACTTTGTGAAGTGATTGTACTTCATCTTTGTTGTTTTCTTCCACTCTTCGCCTAAGCCCTCATTTTGGCACCTGCGTCATGAAAGTAAAGTGTGAATGGAGGAGCAATGAAGGATGTTCTCATTGATGGTTATTATCTAACAATAATAATCTATCTATCTATCTATCTATCTATCTATCTATCTATCTATAATCATCAGCACTGTATCTCCCAGGTAGGACTTCATCTACTTTGGTTTCCTGTGTTACATCTTTTAAAGGGGTGGGTTGATATACTTGAATTGTGTCAACATGCTGCTCAACATGATGTGTGATCTCAGAACCCACAGGCTGTTATAATGTATGACAATGAGCATCTGTAGGGCACTGTTTTGGAGCCACTGAGGTTTCCAGTAGATGAGATTTTGTCCTTTGTTCCAGTCATAGATAAACACCAATGAATCGTGTGGATGATGGTTGTCACCTTCTATGGGGTATTTGACACAATTTCATTTAGTTGCCAGAGGCCCAAAAACATTATTTAAAAAGTTTTTTTTCCCGCAAATTCAGCTTTGGTACTTAATTTCAGCTAGTCCAAAAGTAGCTCTAGTGAGCTCTCCTGGGGCAGTTTCTGTGCCTGTACCTTTAAATCTCAATGAGCTGTGTCTGGCAACACCCACTCCACGCTCCTATTGGCCAGGGGATGCGGCTTTCGCTGGTGTATGTTCTTAGCGTACAATACGCTGTTTTTTACGGCAGAAACGCTGTTGTTCAACTGTGCCTAATTGAACCAGAATTGGACACAGAAGTAGAGGTTCCCGTTCCCAAACATGTTCAGATTCTGCGGCTGCAGCAGGACGTTTAAGAATGGTTGGTTAATTATTTTCTAAATCTCTTATTCTCTCAGAGTGAGCAATACTACTCACCTGCCAAAAACAGAACAAAAATAATTGAGTGTTATTGGACGTATCTTATTTTCCATCAAAGGGGGACATGGGTTTCAAAGCGTGGTGAAGTGGGATCAGTAAAAACACGGAGGTCCTCCAAAGATTTTGTGCTTTGACCGAGCCAGGCTGACAGTGATAAGAACAACATGTCATCAAACAGCTACCTCTGACACTATTGTTCTTACCGGGTTCTCCAAATATTACGACACAGTCAGGCTTTTTCCTAACAAAGCTGTACATACGGTCATACCTTTGGCTTGTCCACTGGAGATGTGACTCATAATCCATGTAGAGGGCTAATAACGACAGGTCATGGCATAATGCAACAGATACACTGAATTAAATTTTTTCCCAGAAGTGCAGACTCATAGGTGAATGTTGAGACGAATTAAGACTTAGCATTACATGTCTGAAACCCTGCCTGCAACCTTCGGGGCCAGCGGCGCCGCCAATCAACCGGCCGACCTGACAATAGTGGTGGTCAAGCCTCTCTATGATTTCCCTGTCAGCAAGGTGAGTCAGGCCGTGACTAACCAGCGAGACTAAACCACTATCGAGCGTCTGCATCTATGGCACGGGTACCAGCGGGCACGATGTCTAAGCGCAGGAGTAATTCCATCTATTCCACTCTATTCTCGGCTCTCCACGAAGCGTAAGCCTTTTTTTTTTTTTTTTGAGAGGCGGAGGGTGGGGTAGTTTTGTTCCTTTGCTGGATCTTGACATGAACCTGGAAGCCTTGAAGCCACAGGGGCCAAACGTCTGGGAGCTACCCAGTCCTTAAGGCACCCAGGCTCGGAGGTAAGTGCCAAGAGGCTGCTTGTCTGGGCTGGGTGTCTCCCCGGGGCTTGGACTTGGAGAGTGGAGGAGTTAAACATGGACATTTAGCAGGAGCCTATATTGGTAATTTTTCCCCCCAAAAATGAGCTGGGATGTTAACACAAATAAAGAAAACTTTGTGGTCATTGATCCGCTGGCATGAATCATGATGTTGACTGACAAAAGTCTCATGTGGGAATGTGCAAATCCTTCTTGTGCAGCCGGTCATTGAGGAAAGTAAAGAGTCTGCTAGTGACAAAAGCTTCACATTGACCGTTTGCTCAATTCACAAGTCAGAAGCTTGACTCCACCATTGTATGTGTCAACTTAACTGTTATAGAATTTTTCCTTTTGTTGTTTTTTTTTTGTTAAGATTCAAAGTAGAGATTTGAGGAATGGTTTGTTCATACCAGTAAATGTATGTTAAAGGCAACAATGGAGTACTTTTTTTTACTATTTTTTTCTTTTTTGGGGGGTGGGGGGTCTTGACTCAGATAATGATAAGTCGAATGGAGACCGAGTCCAACTCTGTGACTATAAATTGTCATTGGGCTGTATTTATGTAGTACTTGTAAGATACTGAAAGATACTAAAAGCACTTTCCAGTAGACCAATAACCCATTGGCACACTGATGGCTTGCAAGGCCTGGGGTATCAAACCGGTAACCCCCAGGTTACAGGACGTCACCATACAGCTCCTGATGACAACACTGGCTGAGAATGGTGTTAAGAAATACTACCTACTTAAGCATCAAATATCAACTGTTTTTGCCATCTGCCAGAAATGGTTTTCCTGTGAATGTTTTGAGTATCAATATTCATGAAATCAGCTGAGCAATGTTGGAAGACGCTCATAACAAGATTTCATTTAAGGGTAATTATTGCATATATATTGTGTCTTTTGAGATTTCTTTATGTTTTCAAAAAAAAAAAATTCACAGAGGAAATTGGACACTTTTTATTCAAAGCGCTGGAGTTTGAACTTAATGCCTCGTTGGTGTGTTTGTTTGTTGTTTCTAATGCTCGCACAGCCAGCCACATGACAGAGCGGCGAGAGGCCCCGGCCAGCCGCCCAAACATGATGTGGAATTAAGCAGCTAAACCGCACTAAGCCAACCAATCAGAAAGAGCCTAATGTGAATACATGGACCCGGTATTTAGCTGTCAGGAGGTCGTCAGGAGGAGGTGGAGAGTCAACCACGCCGTGCTGTGGCACTCTGTGATTACACTCCGCCGCCAGAGGAAAATCAAAGCGTTGATTACACCCGTAGCGAGCCCGGCCTCACAGAGTTGGTGGTCAGAGTTGACTGACACTCAAATGGTGATGGAGAGAATATTCCTGCATCTTCGCTGTGCAACCGCAAACTGATAATTCAATTTCACTGTGGGAATCCCTTGAAAGTTACGCACCACATTGTTGTGAGCTCTCATTGTGCCGAGCATGGACTGTAAAACCATGAGAAATGCTAGAAATATCTTCGCAATGATCTCTGCTTCTGCATTGATGGAAACATTGATTATAGTATTGCTCAGAGCAGGATTAGTCTCATGACCGCATGTTGGTGGGCGAAACTGACACTGAAACATTGAAAATGGAGCCAAAACAGGAACTCAGTTATCATATTTTCTTTTCATATTTCTGAATCTTTATGCTATATCTTTCCAGTTAAACAGCTAAAAATTGTGCTTTTTACTTTAGTTCAATTACGGAATTTTCTGTGGTAAAACACGATGTAATTACTTCGTTCTACTGTAAAGCGCTCAGTGAAGACCCACGCCGGCTTTACTGACCATTGAAGTAGTATTTTTACTTTATTTATAGTATTCAACCTTTTTTCCTTTCCCGATGATTAAATATTCTCCAGTCTAATATGACAAAGGCATATTCTGAAAGAAAATAAGATAATAATACGTAGAATAAAACTACGTATTTTCATGTTTTTATTGATTGCTTTGATACTACTTATTTTATTATTTTTATTGATTGTTCAGGTACAACTTGATTTTATTATTAGTGTCTTATTGTTTTATTGTTAAGCACTTTGTGATTTTTTTTTATTTATTATTTGTGATCATTATTATCATATGTGTCAAACTCAAGACACTCAGCGCACTCATTCCATCGGCGGTCAGCTGTGCTGCGAGTCTGTCCACAGTGGACGTGGCTACTCTTGTTAGCAGCAGGCTGGTTAGTTGATCATAGCTGATAGTAGCCGCAGCATCTCAGGCTAATGAGAGGTGCTGGTGTAGTTGTTTGTTTGTTGGTCTGTTTATTGAGAGGTGTTTTACAAAACTTTGGGAAGTTTTGTTGATACATTTCCAGCAAAAATAAAAACGGATCCACTGGGTCTTCAGAGGCTCAGACGAAGTGAGTAAAAGTAGACTTCTGTGTTCGTTGATGCAGCCAACAACAGAGCAGCTGCCTTGCTTTGTTAATAGCTTTGCCGTGTGTTTTTGCGCAACAAGATGGTAAAAAAAGCATCCACTACCGGGGGGAGTGGTTATTTCCCTTCTTGACTTCACAAAGGGAAAAATCTCAGACTCGCCTCTTTCAGCACACATTCCCCAAAAAGTGGAGCAAGCAAGAGAGGGAGGGGACATAATTTTTTTACCTCTGGTGCCTCATACACAGGCTATGGGGACACATATGACTGTTAGAAAACCTATATAAAGTGAATTTTGCATAATATGGGACCTTTGAAAAAGCTTGACTTCCCCCAAGCATCAAGGTTACAGGTGCAGAGTTTAACAGTTGTGGCACAAATGTCGTGTATTGTTGATGCCCTGTCCACACTTACACCAAAGTGCTAAACAACGGGGACCCTTGTATGCCTTTGTGTTTGTCAACCACGCGCAACCAGCTCTTCTGTTTATGATTTGTTTTCCGAGTATAACTAATAATCGTCCTCTGTCCTAATGACTGCCATTGCTTCATAAAAGTATGCAACTCGCTCTGATTGGATGATGCGTTTTTATATTATATATAATATTGTGTATATATATTACATTATATTGCTTCCTGCTGGTATGGCACATGTGGACAGCAATTCTTTTCTTGTAAACTTGCTGCTATGGACGTACATTGTTTTGGTAAATGGAAGAGGTAAAAACATTGTTCGTGGTCCAAGCCTTTTGATGACACTTTTCGAGTTACCATGAGTCCCCATGATACAGGTTAAGTGAAGCCACAGCCTAAATCAAAAAATATTAGAGGTCTTTGAATTATAATTCGACCCTGGACTTAATTCTGGATGCGGCTAAAGACATGTTGAATGAACAGCTAAGCTCAGGGCTCCTGCAGTTTTTGTGTAGTTTTTTTATTTTATCTTATTGAATCAAGAGGATTTCCATGGCAGTGTTTCTTTCCTAAATTCAAGAATTTCCACCAATGGATTGTTTCTGCATCAAACAACACCATCCCAACTCATTTTTAGTCTCGCTGACCATCCCTCTAACTTAATCTCTCAGCTGGCTAACAGCCATGCTGCCGGTGACCTTTCACCCCTCATTCAACGCGGCCACCATCTCCAACAATTATCTGCAATTGGTCAGTTATTTTCTTAGGCCACTGAAATTACCGCGCCGTCAAAGTGAGCAGGCGATAAAATGTAAACGCTTCCATTCACAGATCAGAGTGCCGAGAGGTGCGCACCCTCGCACATATGGGTAAACATCCCCACACATGCGATCGGTCACATACGCACTACTGAGGGCATACTCAAATAAATTGTCCACTAAACAGCAAGGCATTCAATAGTTTCCGTGATGAATATGGTATCCACCCGTCTAAATACAAAAAACATGTATTAGACTCCGTCCGCTGTCTGTGCTAGTCATACAAATGGTTGTGAAAATGTTGAGTTTCTCTCCACTATAGCCGACTGCAGCCTAATTATAACCCCATACACATTTTCCATCATCAGCTCCAGATGTATTACTCTTTCCAAATAATAGCAATACCCAATACAAGAATGATTTAGCGTTGCTACAAAACTTTGATTCCTTATGAACAGGGAAAAAATGAGATGGGCAGGATGGAAGAAACTATAATAAAGATGCTAATGGTGGGTATTCGATGACTTATGTTTGACAGTAGTGATTACTTTAGCGGTGAAATAACAGCACTTACAGGAAGCCGCTGACTTGAATCCAGCCTGAATTGCGGGATCAACTGATCAACTGAAATTGACGGCAGGCAAAGGGCATGACAACAGCAGCCGCCAGAGGATGGACGGACGGACAGACAGACAGACAGACAGGCAGGCAGGCAGACAGACAGATAGATAGATAGATAGATAGATAGATAGATAGATAGATAGATGGATAGATGGATGGGTAGATAAACAAACCAGTAGCACACCAGTTACAATTACCTACTTATTGAGCATCTTAATCCTCTGGTCACTATGGTGGCCTTTTTTGGCCATGCTCTCTTTTTTTTGATAACTTTGGCTGGTTCGTAGAGCATGAAATGACATTTGCAGAGGGTCTGGGCTTTCATCTGATCTTTTAAATTTTCATTTAAGATCTTAAAATATTTTTTTAATAAGCTGTTTACATCAAATAGTTACATTTGTTCTGTTCGTGGCCATTTTTGGCCAATTGAAACCTATTCAAACGACATTTTATTTTATTCTGCTAATTTACAGTATAAAATAATACAATTTAGGATAGAATGGTTACATTCTAATCTCAACACTTGAAATTTGAAATGTTTCATGTTTTCCACCATTTTATGCCATGAATCCATTTTTGGCCAAGGGATCATTTCACGTCATATTCTTAGCTTCCACAAGGGAGTGTTTGGTTGCTTGCTCTGCTCATATGAAATAGAAGACCGACACAAATTTTATATAAATGCGATGTTTAGGATGTCAGATGATGACAGCACCAAAAGGAAATGCATAATAATGCTCTTGTCAAGAAATTGCATTTTCCAGACTCTACTATTACTGGTACAGGAAAAGTCACTGGCACTTGGAATATGGCATTTCATTGATTTTGGGCTTGTTTTGCAAAAGTGACATCGTGCAAACAAACTGGAATTTTAAGGGTTCAAATCATAAACGCAAATACTTCTTTTATAATAATCACAAGAGCTGACTTTGGTTAAACACTTTATGCTGTGAAAGTAGAAAAAAAAAAAATCCTTCATGAGAAGTTTGTGGCCATTTTGTTAGTGTTTTAGGAAGGTGACCAGAGGGTTAAAGTGGCAGTGTGTAATAATGTGTTGCATCTATTTTAAAAACTTAAATATAGCAATACTAAGTACATGTGACAAGTGTATTATTGTTTAAAATGTATATTTTTTTATTTATTGTTTTCTTGGAATTAGCTATTTAATAATACATACAAGTACCAGAAGCTGCCATCTTGGATGTGCCATTTTTCTACAGTCACTCATAAGGACAAACAGTATGTTCGTGACAGGTGACACCACCTGTGGCAATAATGCACCCAGACGCTACAACGTCACCACCTTTGGCATTCACTTAGTCCCGCCCCCTTGATGTGATGCTGCCCCATGAACCTGAGCAATGGGCTGCCAGTTTCTGCTTTTGTCCTCAATGGTCACAGAAGCTTTGGAAAATTCTCTGCCAGATAGATTTTTTTTCCCCACACACTGCTCCTTTAAGGCCTACTCATTGTGCAGCAGATAACCAATAGACTTACATGATGTACTAAGAGTTGATACAAGTTTGCAATTGGAAAACTGTCCCAACTAAATAACCCACAAGTCTCAATCTCAATGTTGCGAGCGCTAGATTGGTGCATTTTAGAAAGACAAATAGCATTTTTTGGCGGAGGTTGGACCTCCAGATGTAATTTTTCCTGTTAGTAATATCCTTTCCTGTTAGTAATATGAAGACTTCAAATACGTAACCAAAGCAAAAACATGCTGTTAAAAAAATGGAAAGAAAAGTGACATAATTCTGCATCAACATGCTGGAGAGTAAAACTAGCTGAGTGATGTTGCTGTCAGTACGGTGGATGAGGAGCAGATTAAGAATTACACGTAATGTCTGATTGCTGTTGCGCGTTGATTTCTTTTTGAAAAGCTTCGCAATTATTCAGCGGGATCCTGACGGACAAAATTGCAGTTTTCTATTAGTCTCAGACCTGTCTGTGTTTATGTTGGGATGAAACTCCACGTGGCGCCATTTTGCTCTTGAACAGCATTCTGTCATGTTTGTGTGTTTTTGCTGACGAAGCGCAGTGACTGACGCACAGGAAAAACAGGTCTACGTGCCCCCGTTTGACTTATTTTCCTTTTAGGATCTTCTCTCGGCACCAAGCGCGCACGACAGGCTCTTGCAGGCGAAGCCAAAAGGGATCTTGGTTGTTTTTCCATGAAGGATTGGTGGAGACCAATCAACTCCGTGTGATGTCACAGGTCGTACCTCAAATATAGTCATTTTCTGAGTGACTGGCAGGTTCATGATGTAAGCGGCACCTCTTTTTTTTCACTTTTGCTTGGACCGAAGCGAGGATTATCTGCCAAAATGTCGTCATTTGTTTACAAATTCCTAATGCTCTAATGCCAGACAAAACTCCTGATTTACTTTCGACATTTTCCCCCCAAACTGCTCTTACAACACAGGCGAGCCGAGTGACATCTCATTGATAATTCGAAGCCGGTGTTTTTGCCAATTTGCTCTGTTTTTCTTCCCTCTCAGAAAGAATTAATCTGTAGGTTTCCAAAAACTTAAGTCTCACCGAGACAGAAAACATAAGGAAACAAAACCCGCTATTCACTCTGTCGGCCTCCATCGCCATGACAATGTAACAGCCTGGTGGATGCGCTTGCATGCTTGAGCCCGGCATCGCTGACTCACGGCGAGGGCGCTGCTCCATGAGCAAGGCGCCGATCAAATGCAACTTGTGTGCCACTGAAACCGCCGAGCCCATGCCACCCTGGCCTTTCTCTGTGGCTGTCACAGCTTGGCGGGGGGAAAAAAAACGCTGCTGAAAAAAAAGCCCAGTTCATGTCGAAGTTCAATAAATC
>CAESWR010002584.1:128935-142832 GCA_903171835.1 Mullus surmuletus | reverse complement strand
GGGCGACGACTTAATTGCATCTGGTAATTGGTGGCTGTTTTAAGAAAATCTGCCTGGCTATCAGTCACATAAATGGGGCATTGGAGGGTCCTCGTCACACACTCTAACATCTAAGAGGGGGGTGTGTGTGTGTTTTTCACTTTCACAGGACTGCACTGATGGTGGTCGGCCGAGTGCAGTGGCGAGTTCCCTTGGGGGGCAGATGGCTTTTGTGTGTGTTTCTGTATACTGACTACATCAATTTTCCTACAGGAGGAGGGTCTTAACTTCTGAGTGCTTTTGGAAGTGGAAAGTCATGGCCACCAAGACTGCTGCTACTTCCACCAGATAACCCATTCAGGGTATGCTCACGATCCCCCCCACATCGTATTTTCAAAATCCAATGCAAACGCCGTTCAGCCTATTCAACCAGCGTGGATCCCATAGCATCGTAGTTTAGGGTGAAAACAGGTTTAATCCAGAACTTTTGGGATGCTTAAAGGCCCCTGCACATGTTAGTGTGATGTTCAGGGACCCTTCTGCGGGTCTAAAACATTAAAGCGTTTGGAAATACTTACACTTTAATTATTCCAGAATTCCGCCCCTGCCAATAAATTGCAAACTCACCTCGCAACACTAAAGCTAAATTAAAAAACTATCATTTCAGTTGTCATCACCCTCACAGTTGCTTCTCTTGGTCGCATGTGCATCCCTGCACGTTTGTCTTCTACTAAGGCATTGGTGGCGGAGGAGGGGGGCCGGGAGACGAGGTCCACTGCCAGATGTGGAACATCACAGTCACCATACGGTAGTCAGCTGTGGAGCCGGAGAGTCGCTGTCTTCTGCTCCCACAGGATTCAGAAGTGGAGCGGAGAACTGGGATCTCACTGTGAGGGCTGTGACTTCATGTTTTGCTCACCTCCTCCTCCTCCTCCTCCTCTTCTCCTCACCCTGGTTCTCATTGACTCTGTGACAACATTGCTCTCTCCCCTCTCTGCCTGGAGCTTCCATACACAGAGTGGGCCTGCTTTTGGCCACACTCCACTTCAAATACTATATGGATTAAGTTATTTACGTGCACCGTACCCTTGGGACAGAAACAATCCCTGGTGCCATAAATAAATAAATCACAGATAAAACTGCGCAAGAGTAAAACAGTGCAGCTGAGAGCCGCAGCTGTGGCAGGTTACTGCAGAGGAGCACAGCGGTGTGAAAGAGTGTCGGATAGTTTGAAGGACCAGAGACCATTTCTGTACTGAATTCAAATTCCATATCAATTCTGAGAAGTTCTAAAGCTTTAGGGCAAGAGAGGGCCTTTGATTTATCTTAACAATGCTACTTTAAATCACTTTGGATTTTATAAATGCATTACTGTGTTGTGAAAGACCAAAAAAGTCAATAGGAAAAAACAAAAAAAACAATACTATTTGGCATTCCCATTGAGTTTTATAGCCAGTCCTCCATGTCTTACCTTCTCATTTCCAATGGCTCCGCCTCTTTTGTGCCGGTGCCAACATTTAAGCTAAGTTACCTAACAGCCTCGGTTCCAAAGCGGTCACCTGTGAGCGACCTAGAACTAATATTGGGACTGCTTACCGGTAAACGTCCCCACAGCAGGAACATAAATGTGTGCATTGTGGCTGTGCTGAGAAACCCTCCACCCTCAGACCCCCTACCTCCCTCCCTGCCTCTTCATTCATTTAGCTAATTTCAAAATGTATTGCTGCACCTTGGGAATTATTAATGACCTCAACTAATAATTTGCATAACTGGAACGGCGTCTCCTTTCCTCGCCAGAATCCCCACCTGAAATCCGCCCCCCCTACCCTATGTAGAAGCTGCAGCCAGGAATATGGAAATGGCAATTAAAAGGAGGGTTCCATTTTTATTTCATTTTTTTTACTTAACATATATTTTGATTGGAAAAACAGACTCGGCGATGAGTGTGAAGCAACTCAAACGGGCGTTGTGCCAGATCCCTGAAGCTGGCGGACCGCTCAGGTGGGAGGGAGGATAATTTCAGCTCATTACACCGCAGGCGATGCAGGTAGACGGCAGAATTCTTTCCAGCAAGTAACTTAAACAAAAAGAAAAAGAAAGGAAAAAGCCTAAACATTTGCTCCTTCAGGAATTTCTACAGTCTGGTTTGGTCAGGTACAAACAGCGTCAACCTGCTTGCTGCGAGATAATTCAAGAATATGATACACCTCCGCATAAAAACCAGCGCGACACATAATAATGCACATACACCCCCGCTCCATCTCTAGTCCACCCTGCTTTGGCGTCATTATTTACCCTCTCCGCCTCTCTCCCTGAAGATTTATAATGTGGCGGGTACAGTTTAGTATGTGAGCAGTGAGCTGTGCAAACCACGTCATGACAACTCACGCACCGCCACACGGTGCAGCGGCAACTCCGTCTCCCACACGTGTTGCTGACCAGTCGTGGTACTAAGGAGTAGGAGAGGGAGGGGGAGGGGGCGCTGACCCCACAAATAATGCTGGAGAGGCTCCGGGTGCCACACAGAGGGAAGTGCCAAAGTGTGTTTTACTGCGTACCGTGTGCCCATGAGGTTGTGCATGCCTTGTCGGGCATTTGCATACTCTGCGGTTGATTCGCAGTACACTTTTTAATGGTGACGTTGCAGAGAAACATATGTTTATTTTAATTTAAGCTACAAACAACCTGATTCTCTTTGACTCTTACATTTATGAATGCATTTATGAATTGATATGAGTTACTCCCTTTATTCAGCTGTACAATTATGATAAGGGCCACAGTGTTTTATTAAGTGCCTTCAGAAAGGAAAGTGTGGCCTCAAGAAAATGATAGGCTTTCATCAGTATGGGATGAAAACTCAACAGTCTCTTTCCAACCATTTTAAATGTGACGGTCCTCTCTTACCTCTAACCGTTTGGGCTTCTGGCAGGGAGGATCTGAGTGAGCTGCAGAGCAGAAACAGCCGATCGGCCGGTTTCAGCTCACCTTACATTGAAATGAAAATATCAATGAATGCTGTCCAAAATGTAATATTATTGACGTTGTGGGGGAACAATGGTCTTTGACATATGACATTAGACATATGGGCCAAGAGAGGTGGTGTGAAACTCATTGTTTACGTAGTAGTGGAAACTGATTGTCAATCACCTGTCTTAGACAGCGTATCGAAAATTCCTCCTTTAATAGTAAATTCAAGACTGAATAAAGATGATAAGGCGGAGGTCTGAGCTGATGATTGAACATGTTATTCATAAAAGGCCAAAATCACATCTTTCCTGTGTAAAAACCCAACTGTAAAATCCATATGGAAGCACTACACTGCTGCAAAACAGCCCATAAATGTTCCAATTTTCCATCCACTCACACCCACACGCACACAAACCCACCGTTATGACCCCAGTACCCCCCCGAGATGAAACCAATAGCTGTCTTCATTGATAAAAAGCCACCTAATTTAATTCATGAATTTGATCAGGCATTGCTTGTAGCGCGTCGAAACCTAATCATGTTTCATGCTCTTGTACTTTCTCTCAAATCATCCGTGTTTGGGTTTAAACCTCCGAGCAATCTGCCGAGCCCCGGATAAATGTATAGCAGCTTCTGGCTTGAAGAAACTTGAACTGGTCCACTACTGGTCCACTACTGGTCCCCAATAAGCACGCATTAAATTAATGGAAAGCTGCCCATGTAGCTTTGACAGGGCTTTTAATTGATTAAAAGGTGATTAATCACTGATCTCTGGGCAAAATATACACCGTTAATATCAATCAACCCTACAGTTGGCGTGTTTGGTTCGACAGATGCGGTCACTCAGGGGTTAGCGATAAATATGTGGCTTAGTCAGTCAAGCAGGCAGCGTGAGGATCAAGCTGTGCCCCAGCGGACTTATGTTCCGCGGGGTGTGTGTTACATATACCCCTCGGTATCTGTATTGACTACTGACCCGTTACTGGACCCCTCCTCTGTCACATACAAGCTCATAGCGCCAGGGTGCTGCAGGGCTGAAACACAGATACACTAACCCACATGTATGTGCGGCCCCTCACTCACACAGAACATCTTGTTAAAGTTTATGCTTAATTTTTGATAGACTATATTTTTCCCTTCAGCCTCGATTGGGAGTCTCATTGCTCAACAGTTTTGCATATATTCTGCTGAGGTAATGCTAAAAATGCATTTATCTGTTGCACAAGTATAGTTTGGAAATCATGGTCACTCTCTTATGACCTGCAGCAAGTTACCTTTGCTCAAATGTACCACAACCACATAATAACAGATGGACATAAACAATGAAGCAGCTTACTCGAATTGATGCATCTCTCGTATTTCTAATGGTGATACGAGTAACTTCCTCTCTGACACGTGTTTGTCAGAAAACTCGGTTAAAATCCATCAAGTATGAAGGCAAACCAATGCAGTATAAGGTGTGTATGCTACATTGATAGAATAGCCTACCATAAAAAAACAATCTATTTAACAATTTTCTACATTAGGTATTAATAATTTTTCAACCATTTTTGAGGCTACTTTTGATTTACAGTCCAGTAAAAATAGAAAACTGCAGGGCACTTTCATTGCGTTCTAGCCTTACATACACAGACGGGCAGTGTGGCACACTAAAGAAGTTGGCAGGGCCTCTAATCAGAGTGTTGCTGGTTAGATCCCCGTGCCTGGGGAAATTGTTGACAGGACACTGAACCCCCAAATACTTCTCTTATGTCTGCCTCTGCCATCACTGAGTGAATATGAATAGATGAATGAAGTAATGTAGAAGATGAAGCACTTTGCTTTGTGCATATATCGTTGGTACTCAAAGGTCACCTGTAATAACAATTTGAGTCTAATATGCTAATACATAAATAACATGAAAACCTAAAAATACAGTCATATAGCTTAGGCAGTACATGGTTAGGAGAGGAAAATGTACGACTGGAAGGGGGGGGGGGGGAAATGAGGAGACGAGATAGACGGGTGGCGTTGGAAAGAACAACACTGCAGTGGAAGATTTCAATTAGTCATGGAACGTGCTGCCGCGACAGACGTCACTTGGCCCCCTGACATACTTCTCTGTACTCCGGTGCATCTCCTTTCCTTTATCCTTGTTAGGTCATTGTTATTCCTCTAATTTCCCCATCCTTTCTTTTCAGTGCTGTCTTTGATAGCCTGCTATCCACTATCCCCTCTCCCTTTCCCTCCACTCCAGTGACAGCTGAGCTTTGACAGCTTTTTACATTTCATTTTTCTCCACCACAGCGAGAGAACAGTCGGGCATCAGGGGCCTTGTTCAAATAAACAGGAGGCCATGTGGTTCGCCAAGGGTGGCGACACGCCATAACAAACCGCCGGCTCCTGGCCGTCGCAGGCGCAGGGTGTGTAGGGCCCCCGCGTTACGGGCAAAATTGCGCCTTCGTGCCGGTTTCCATGACAACCGTACAGCAACAGTCCAACGGTGAGGTGTGGAGTGACGGCAGATGGGAGCTGATGTATTGAACCACCTGGTCAGACCGTTTGACGTGTGCAAGTTGGAATCACAAGCGCAAAAACGGGAAGCGGACCTTCAATTTATGTCTGAAACATTTAAACCTAATACGGGAAAAATGAAAGAACGAAACAGTGAGGCTGACCGGTTGAAATAGATATGCATGGTTTGAAACAGAATGACTCAGGATGTGTCAAGGCCGAGTCACCCAAAATCATCAGTTGACAGACAAAACAACAGATTTGGGATTTTGATGCAGCAAGCACCCAAAGAATTCATTTCATTTCAAAAAGTTGGACAGGGATCAAGTTATCATTGGCTGATATGAGGCCTGAACCGTTAGCAGTGTGCTCAACTTTTTACAGTGTGCTGCATCAGGAAACTATACAACAGTATCTTAGAATTCAAATTATTATCATCACTATGATAGATGGGCAATGCTGTTGTGATTTACTTCCAGAATAGAGAAAAAAAGTATTACATTCATATATTACATGAATCTCTGTGGCTGATTTCAAGACTAAATTAATGGAATTATGTTGTATTTTCACAATTTACTGCAAGGTAATACCTACATAGCATTGCGGCCTGCAGCAGTGTTACATTTGATCAATTCTTCAGTATTAATTAATAGCATTTAATATACCTGAAAAAATACAAGCCAAAGTCTTTTCATTAAACGTTGAACGTCAAATATAAATTGAATGGATGGTTTTGCTATAACTGTGCAGTGTTTTTAACATGTGACATTCAGCGTCACAGCCAATAGTGTGTGGAGTAACAGAGAGAATGAGAGTAAAACATGGAAAATCAGTTAACCCATTATGAACATGAAGAGGTTTTAGATTTTAATATGGAGTCCACAAGAACTGCGACTGAGGGAAAGGAAAGGAAAACAGTGGGCTGCAGGTAGAGGGAGAGAGATTTCTAAATAGTCCAAACAGTTTATGCCATGCATATTGATAAGATCTCGTTGGCACAAATAAAAAACACATTAGTAGTTTGTTTTCACAAACCTCCCCTGAAAACTGCTACTCCCAGCTTGCACTTAGCTTAGACTTTCCAACTAAGTGGCCAGATCTGAACAAAGATTAGCCAAATGACCGAATCCATTCTCTCTATCTCTACAACACGCTCGACCTCCATCCAACATTAATCCAACTCTGGACTCGCAGCATTGACCGAACACCACCTAATGACCTCCCAAGTGATGTTTTTCTGCTCGTTCCTTGTTTAATTCTTCTCTCATTCACTCCATTATAGTTTATTTTTGTCAGCTGCAAGCATCTTTTCTCTCTCATGCCTTTTTTCTTTCCTGTTAATCATTTGCCGTCTTCATTGAATCAGAATTACCTTTCATCTTAGATCCAGACTTTTAGTTTATTCTTTTTTGTTTTTTAAATTTAATTTCATTCTGCATTTGTTCTATGGCTTCAATCACAATTGCACACGGTATGTTGTGCCTCCCCACAAGCCTTAACCTGCGTTAACTATCCTCTAATCTAGATTTGCCTTTTTGGTTCTGTGGGACGGGAATCTATTGAGAATCAGGTTGGTTGGAGATGGACAAGTGAGATTCTGCACATTTCTTTAACTGATGACTCAAATCAGATCAAGCAGCTGCTGGAGACTGCAAAGCCCAGAACTTCCAAATTGAACAGGCTGTTTCTGTTAGCTCTGTGCAATGAAGAATTCATATTTATTTACATATTTACTTAGCCAGAAGGTTTTGGACATTCTTGAATGCTTCAAATTAGATTTCAACCAAGCGATTTTGGGATAAGTGTTCACACAGGTAAACACATTTGTCCATGGAAACCGACCAGTGTAACCTCAATGTGCCACTGTCGCTGGGCTCCAACTACCCTTAGCAGCAACTGTGCAATCAAGACTTCACAATTGTAATTACCGAGTGCCGGTCTGCCGATACAGCGGTCTCTGGTTCCAGTTCATTCTGCGTTTTGTACCTTGAGTAGCGCCAGGTTGCATATAGTTGCTTTCAAAATAGATTAGCTAGATGCAAATGGTCGACCCCTTCTCCCATGCCTTGTACAGTTTATATTACAAAAAAAAGGGTTTAACTTATATTCACAACAGTCTTCAACAGGTTTTAAAGGTGCCTTGTGTGGAAGTCCACACCAGGCAGATGTTGATTACATTGTTACAAAGGAAAGTTCTAATAAGTGACAAGTCAGCGTTTTCATTGACAAATGTGGAAATGTATCTTCAAACAGCTTCGCCACAATGCTCCGGTTCATGTGAGCTCCCGGGATCCATTAATATGGTTATGCCAGTGTTGCTGTACTAACTGTCAAGAATAACATTTTTTGAGGGACAAACTCACTCTCATGAAAATATAATCTAGCTACAGGTAGCCGTTGTTAGCATTGTCCGTTGATAACAACAGCTCGCATAGTAGTTTGCGGGAAAGAACACAATAGCAACATTCCCATAGATACACTTACTACATATGAGAATGATTTAATGTGGCACAAATAAGAGAAGTGCTACGAAATACAATATTACACTTACTGTTTACAAACAGAGGTTTTTGGTAGTGGAGGCTAGTATAGCAGCGGCTAACATCGCAGAGGCTTGGGGTGCTTAGCTCAACGTTCGGGGACGTTCCAACCAAGAAAACCTTTTCTATTCCCAAATCAAGTTCGAAAAAGAGACGGAGAAGAAGAGAGTTAACATTGGTTTGGTATGGAGAGCCCTAATGGCAGTTAACTCTAAAGCTAAAGCTCAAGCAAAACTTCAGGTAGCAACATGCTACTCTTTTGGTTTGAAATCCTGTTGCTTAAGGCAACATCTAGTGGTAAAACATCGTATATAGCCCCTTTAAGATCAGAAGATGTGATGTTTCTTTTTAAGGCAATGTATGTTTCTTGTCCACTAGTCCCATAACTCATAACTTATCCTGCTGTTACCATGCCAACTCCATCATGAGCCTCTCACCCTTTACACTTCATATTTCTCATCATTTTCTAAGCACCCCAATTCGTTCAGTTGGAATAAAACGGGGAACATTGGCAGCGTTGTGTGGGGAGGGAGCCTCCAAGTCTGATAGATTAACATTAATATGGACTGAGGGAGAAGGCCGGGCATATTAAAGGTCATTTCCCCCCTTCACGGCCATCGAGGGAAAATGCAACGTGCCATTAACTTCGGGGCCACACATGCGCGAGCAAGGGCCCTCGCTTGTACGGACGCAAGCTGAGAAATACTGTACAACCAGGGAATGCTAGATATGAGAGACATTAAGAGCCCAGGGGAAACAAAACATAAAGATAAACCTTCATACGCGAAATGTGGGGCTCCCCATAAGATGGCATAATGTACATGAAGCGAACTGGTAAACTCTGCTGTGCCGACAGCCTATTAAAACAGTGAATTTATAACTCCCAATTTGGTGATTAAGGATTGTGAATTTGCTTGTTCTTCAGGTCACTTGCCTCGGGTTCTTGTCACACAGGGCCTGTTTTCTGTCTGTAAATCTAACAGCCAGGAGTTTTCTTCCACCTCCCCCCCTCTATTTTTATGGAGGTGATTGCTTCAGCCAATATAGGATTAAGAGCACTTCATGTTCATTTTTTCACTGCCTCTGGCCAAATGCGTAAGTTGGGCTTCTCAGCAGACTCTGCAGACTTCCACTGATCTTTGGTCCCTTCATTGTACCATCTATTTTATCGTTACAAACAATTTTGATTGCGTTTATGGTTCTAAAAGTATTGACTATAACTAAAATCCAAAGAAACCAAAAAAATCCCCCTTTCTCTATCGGCTTTCCAGGACTGGCATCAGAAGTCTCCTGTTAAGTTATAATGGAGTATATCTGCCCCTTCCCTCCACATTTGATGCAAAAAAATCTGCAAACAGCATTTGAAGGGGTAAAATATTTAGGATACTTCATTGGTTGCACTTAAATCTCCTAAAACTCCTCTTTTACTTTGCTCCGGTTTGTAAACAGTTTCAAGTTGCACTTAATGCCATGTTTAAAAAAGATTTGTATTTGAACTGCAATAAAATGATGATAGATCAATATTTTTCAAATTGTTTTCATCCATCTTTTCATGAAGGGGTTCTTGTTGAATGTACATAATGATGACAGGAGTATCTGACACCTGACATCCATAACATGCATGTTGTTTTAGGAGTATAATCATTTTTCTTATGCTTTAACAATAATCAAAAGAGTGCAGAGATGGTATCCCACCTTCTGCGCCGATATCAGCACAAATGATGCCACCATATGATAAAATCCACCACCCCCCCTTATTTCTTTTTACATCCATCATTGTCAGGGACATTATGGAGGTTCTTCATGATGACGGGAGCCTGGTTTAGAGGAAAACTCCTAGGTCTTACCCTGGGCTGGGCTCATCATCTTTTGCACTTCTGCTCGATGCCTCCCACACTTTAATATTTGCTCATGTTGCTTTATGCTGCTAGTCATGGATTGAGCTAAGATGATTGGGTGTGCTGGGGAAACTGCAACTAAAGTCACAGAACTTATACATCTTTCATTTGATCAACACATCAAAGCAGTTGTTCAGGCCTGTTTGCATCATTTCTGGTCCAACTCCAGGAATTAAATCTATATTCTCACACGCTGATCTGGGGAGAATCATTCATGCACTCTTTTTCTCCAGTTTGAATCCAGTAACGCACTCATTGTTGATGGAAACCAGAAATCTCTCCACTGCCTCCAACTTTTTCTTAGAACTCAACCTTAAGGCTTCTTACTGATTCTAGCAGACTCCAATTTTTGCACCTACCCTGCTGGCTGTCCCAAGGCTGAGCCAGAAATCCAAAGATGACTGAACCTTAACCATATATACTTGCTTTTTGTGAAGTGATGTAATGTGATTGGTAAGGCTAGTGTTTAAATATAACAAACCCACCAAGCAGATCTTAACCAAATAATGTTTATTTTGAAGGTTAGGATCCTGCAGAGGCTGGAGGAATGGGTTTAACAATAATAATAATAATAATAATAATAATAATAATAATAATAATATTAGATTCTATTTGGAGGTGCCTGTCAGGTCATCCAAGGTCACCTTACATATAATAAATAAAAGCATAATCATTAAAACAGAGCAAACAAAACATCAGGATAAAAGCAGGTGAAGTGCAGAGTGTCCAGTTATAGGGAGTATGCCAGTTTGAACAGGTGGGTTTTGAGTGTGGACTTGAATGTCGTGGTGGAGTCTGACTGTCTTATGTGTGGAGGGAGAGAGTTCCAGAGATTGGGTGCTGAGCAGCTGAAAGCTCGGGCACCCATGGTACTAAGGTGTGATGCGGAGATGGTCAGTAGTCCAGCAGAGGTTGAGCGGAGGGAGCGCAAGGGGGTGTATTCATGGAGGAGGTCGCGGAGGTAGGTGGGGGCTAGATTGTAGAGAGCTTTATAGGTGAAGAAGAGATTTTTATAGAGGATGCAGTATTGTACCGGGCCAGTGAAGTTGGATGAGGACAGGGGTGATGTGATCAGATGATTTGGTGTGGGTGATGATGCAGGCGGCCGAGTTCTGAATCATCTGCAGTCTGTTGATGAGTTTGGTGGGGGGTCCGGTGAGGAGGGCATTACAGTAGTCTATGTGTGATGTGACAAATGAGTGCACCAGGATTTCAGTGCTGGATTGGGTCAATGATGGGCGGAGTCTGGAGATGTTGCGGAGGTGGAAGAATGCAGTCCGGGTGATGTTTTGAATATGGGACGCAAATGACCAGGATGACGCCGAGGTGCTTGACTTGGGGGGAGAACGGTACAGGGAAACCAATGATGATGGGAGGAGTGAGGGTGTGTTGTGATTTGGAGAGGGTGGATTTGGAGCCGATGAGCAGTGCTTCAGGAACTTCCTGCTCATCAAGCTCCGGATGTCTTCCAGGCAGGTGATGAGGGAGGTGGGAGGGATGGCAGCAGTGGTTTGGAGGAGATGTAGACCTGTGTGTCGTCAGCGTAACAGTGAAAATGGACCTCATGATGACGGAGGGGTGTGCCCAGGGGGAGGGGGTAGATGGTGAACAGGAGTGGAGTTAAGGGTGATGGTGGCTGGGCAGGTTAAAGAACCAAAAGTCCACAAGCAAAAACATCAACCATCCAAAACCAAACAAAAAGATCAACATTCTCAACACACAAGGTAAATAAAATCACAGAGCAAACCAAAACATGTTACCAGGGAGATATCTGTAACCAACCGGTACAGTGTGGTTAGAGGAGCCAGGCCTTATACTGCAGGTGATGAGATTGGTAGGAAACTGGTGTGCAGGGACTGGAGCAAGTGAGTGGGGGGGATCAGCCAGCATTCAGGAACACTGATCGAAAGTGGAGCTCAAGAAGGATCCTTACATTCTGTCCTGTCAATTTAGCATTTTGTAGTTTGGGATATTTTTATTTGTTTTGTTATTTATCCTGCATGGCCTCTCTTTCAAAGTACTCTGTAAATTGTGATTCGTTGCTTTTGGTGCCTGATATTCTACATTATTTGTGTCAGATTTACAGAGCACATTACACACCCATTAATATCTCTTTTTATGTCGGATTGGAGGGTTTGATATTCTCTTCTCGTGTTGTCCAAGAGAATTGGAATTATGTGAACATGCACGTGTTGAGGCTGAATATTCCGAAACTTTATTTGTAAGGCATGTTTCAAAACGCGACAAATAAAAAACAAATATGAAACTTTGTAAACAAGCATAAACTGCAATTCCACAAAAAAACACTTGTGGAGTTTTGCACATTTTAATACTGTTGGAGATCAACATTAAAGGGTGGTAAACACGTAAGATTGCACACAAATACACGGTGTCTTTACTTTTTTGCATATTTGCCCGGAGCAATCAAAGGTTAGCCAACTTTTTTTTTTTCAGGATATTAAAAACAACCAAAAGGACACAGGTTCAGATTCCATGCCTCGATGTGCCGCCGCCTGTTTGTGTACTTTGGATTAGCCACGTACTCGCTCGGAGAGAGGAAAAAAATCAACAAAACAGACGAGGAAAGCCTCAAGAGCTCTTATTGATTGTAATTAATTGCTGAAGACGTCAGGGGCAAAAAATAACAAACATGTCAGCAAAGAGTTTATTATATGCCTTGGCTGATTTTGTATTAATCAGCAGAGCGGTGAATTTTTTGGAGCTGGAACCTAAGTATATTCATGAGTTATGTGTATTACATTTGCTTACTTGATACTTTTTTAAATGTATCTATCTTTGCTCCTTCAGTTTCATCCTCGCTCCTTTTGGTCATCTCATGTCATGTGATTTCCATTTCTTTTTATCGCTCAAGATAATTTCATGGCCGCTTTGAGCAAATCTGAATCCTGCCAGCGCTTTCCATCCCTCTCTTTTTGTCAGCAGTCCACAAATTAGTACCTCGTACGCAGACCCGTTCTCGCTCTCTCCACTCGCGCATTAACAAATTTATAGTTCTTGTTCTTAGATGTTTTCTTTGGTGCTGCTCCCATCTAAGTCTTGCTTATTTAAAAGCCGCACTAGCTCATACATTACCTGGTGGTGTTGGAGCTTTGGCGTTATGTCACCATGGAGTTTGGAGTTTTTCTCTTGCGCTTAAAAGCCCCCTGATGACGGACACAGACATAATCAAACGGACCGGGAGGAAAAACCTTGTGGGTGCATAAACACACACCCGCGTTAGAAACGAGAATGTAATCTCCGAGTAGCGAAGCTTTTATTTTGCTATTTTGCACTCTGGCAGCCTCAAGTGGCAGTGGGAGAAATCAGCGCGCTGGACCATGATGACCATGGTCCAAGAAGAGATTTGGACTGTGTGTGCGTGCGTGTGTGTCTGTGTGTCTTTTGAGTTTGTTTTGCAAAATCATAATCCACTTAGCATTGACTAACCCCTATATTAGGGCTGTCATGATATCAGATTTTCACTTCACGATTATTGTGGGCAAAAAATGTCATGATAATCATATGATCACAATATCAATACAAATTTATTTTAAAATGTATGTATTTATTTATTTATTTCAATTGAATTGATCTTTAACTATATTTATGATTTTTCTGTATTGGCAGATTAATTACAATCAAAATGCATGTCTAAGGTGGTATAAAGACAATATGAAAACACTAACTGTACAACTGCATACAAAAAAGTGCAATTACACTCAAGAGTAAATGGTAGTAATGTAAAACAAACATTTACACGATATAATCATATGCGCATTTTTAACAAGATATTGAAATGTCATTTTTTTAATACCAAGATTGTCGTCAACAATCTAATGTGTAACATTCGTTTTTCAAAATAAAAACATTTTAAAAGAAAAAATAATTACTTGTTTTAACTAGATCGAACTACAGGCACTGCTGTGGGTTTCTCATCTGTCCTGTTCCATTAGGAGTGTTGCTAAACGAAGAGAATGCTACTTTTTACTTGGAGTCTGGAAATGCCGCGTGGATCATTTC
>CAESWR010002584.1:81343-94638 GCA_903171835.1 Mullus surmuletus | reverse complement strand
AACCCACCACAAACCCCCCAACATAGTTATGTAAAACAATAACTTCACAGCTGGTCTGTTTCATTCAACTGGCCGATATTATTTTCATGTGTGAGGCCTGATTTCTGTGTGGCATCTCTCAGACGTACTCTGTTACACATTTACATAAGAGTCAGCCTTTTTTTAACTACTGTTTTCCTGCTGGGCTAAATGCAATTCAAAATAACTAATATATCCTATAAACCGAGCAGGAATAGCCTGCATGGATTTACACAAATAATTAAGCTGCAGGCAGACACAATTAGACGGAGATGGAAATATGACCTGCTGATGCATGAAACCAACAGAAATGACCTAATATTGTGGAATTCCTCTTAAATGTTCTGCAATAAACAAGCAACAGGACCTTTTTTAAAAATACATATTATTTTGGAATACAAAAAGAACAGTAATGTCAGGCGTTTCAAAGGAGATTAGCAGCATTACATGCAATGTATCCTTCCTTAAGTTTCCTTTCAGTTCCCTTGTGTTTAGGAACAAAACTAGTGGTCTAGTGTGTGTGTGTGTGTGTGTTTTTTTCTGAGAGAGCTCAGTGGTGTGTGCCTCCAGGGCTTGCGGTCCCCACTGACAGCTTTACAGGCGGCTGAGTGGAGGTGCCATGCCAGCCTCGTGAGGGAGGCCTGCACCCACAGTGGCTACTGTGGAGGGTCACACACCTACTGTCCAGAGCAAGCATGTTTTAGTTCATTTAAAAGGATCTATTTTCCATTAGTTCCTGAACAAGACAGCTGCTGGGGTATTGGGGTTCACATGCATCTGTGCCAATTGCAAAGATACAGTTAATGACATATATACTGTATGTATATACACTTTTCAGACCAAACCAAAGGGGCAGACCTCTCCACTTGCTTCAAGTTTAGCATTAGCATTAGCCTTAGCAGCTTTTAGGGCTCTCCATGCCAAACCAGAGTTGACTCTCTGCTTCTGTCTCTCTTTATTTGAAATGTTTGTGAACTTTATGAGAACTAATGGAACATGTTCTTGGTTGGAGTAGACTTCGGAGGGTCTCTGTCCGCAGAAAGCTGCACAGTACTTTCCACTTTCATAGTGTTGCGTCTTTCAGATGTGGTATCTTTCTCTTTGCTTCAACAAGGCTGGCATGGCACCTTCACTCACTTCACTCTTTTATGTTTTGTAGTGTTATTATTATCATTATGATAAGATTGAAATATGGACTCAACAACATGAGACAATTCGTAGGTATCAGTATTTTCACCAAATACAGCTAAATATAATCAGTGTTAAAGTGACAGAACAAATGCGTACAGGACACACAAACACCCACAAACATAAGGACACATATCGGAAAGATTTATCTGACATCACCATCACTGACACGTTCCTATTTATGCACAGCCGGCCATTGCGTGCCGCCGGGGTATAAACACACTTTTACTTACCACACCCACACACGCCCCTACATACACACAGTCACTCCAGCCCATACACACCCATGACACCACCTACATACACACCCAACACCACAAACATAGTCACCGTGTCTTTTCTAGAAGTCTGTTCCTTTACACTCACACACACACATACTTTGCAACCTGCCCAACCAACATGCAGTGACCAGAACACCAGTAGTGTGTACGTGTGTGTAGTGGAAAGTGGAAAGGTGTCACCTTTCAGACTGACGTCACAAGTTTGCTCTCCTGACATTTACCAGAGGTTTCCGACTTCTTGGTACTTGCCCCCCCCCCCCAACACACACACACACACACACACACACACCCACACACACACACACACACACTTTTTCTGTGTCACACTTTCTCTTTCACTCTCTTTTTCATTCTTTCCTTCTGTTATTCTCTCAGCTCGCACCTTTCTCTCACCACAAAGTTTCCATTGCATGTGTTTGGATATTCTCTACCAGACTCAAGACATTTTAACTGAATGTGTCCTTCTTTGTCCACAAAAATAAGAGACACCACAGTCGTGTCCTTAGCTGATGTTTTGCCGTGGGGAGCTGACATTTAGGGATAACAGTGAATGCTAATGTTTTAACAGACAAGTTGTTTATTAAGAGAGATATAAAAGTATTGATTATTTCTTTCTGGTAGTTTGAGCCTGTTGTAGCTCACAGCATCCCACTGAGGAAGTGACCTCCATGGACATCTAAAAGTAGTCGATTTCATGTCAGTTGGTTCAGACCATAATCAGAATATCCAAATGACGGCCAGATTATCACATCTATATCATGTACTGCTATTTAATGTCATGTGTTTCCACTGTTGTAATGTGACCTTGTCATTGCACTGTTTCACATAATGTGAAATTTGTAATTAATGTTTATCTTTTTTTATATTTTTATCTATTCTATTCTATTTTATTCTATTTTTATGGGAACACCACTCCTTGCTGCTACAATTTCGTTGTCTCATACAATGACGTCTAATCTAGTCTAAATCTCAACATCTAGGGATGACCAGAACTAGAAAACAAAATAGAGGTTGAGACAGGCTTCGATCCGAAAGACGTGTTGTTGAGGTTCCGAAATGGTTCTGGAGGTACACAAAAGATGTCTGTTGAACATAATATGGACCACTTTTTCTCTGTGGTATCAGGTCATTGCTTTGAAGTTTAGAGTTCATTTTACAGTTTATCTTTGTTTGGTTTTAAGAGGTACAAGTTAAGTGGTCTACGTTAGCATGATTGTCATGTCCAATCTGGGGGTTTCAAAGTCACAACATGAAGAGGCCGTATCTTCCCCAACATTTCTTTTCCAAGATAAAGAAATTGAGTTTGTTGACAGTAAATACAGTCAAGATGACGAAAATGGCCAACATGACAAAGCATTATTCTCTCAACACAACAAAACCAATGACAAAACTGTAAAGCTACTAACAAACAATGAAATAAGATGAGTCCATACTGCTCAAAAGATACAAACAGAATGAATGATCAGACCAGGTAAAGCAAGATGTGGCCAGTTGGGATGTTTGGGACAGTTGGGACAGAGATGATGAATGCCAATCACTTTCAGAGCCGTGAGCCAAAACACCAATCATCTTCCTGACATGGCTGACACGAGAAAACAAAACTAAGTGAAACACAGCAAACTAACAGAAATTACTGATACAATCTACAAGTGACATTAACAACAACTAACAAAATGGCTAAACAAAAAAAACAAAAAAACATATGCAACATAAGGCATGCAACTGCTGCTCAGCTCACATGGTTTGACTGACAAGTGAACCCTGGGAAATGAAGTGCAGAAAACACCACTGTGGTTTGCACTAAAAAGGAAGTTTTCTTTTGGTGGATACACCAAGGTCCAGGTGGTGTAGTAATCAAACTCGCGCCTTCATACATATGAATAGCAAAGGCACATACTCGGTGCTATCTGTCTGACTTTCTGTTTGTTTTTCTCCCTCTCTCTCTCTTTCCTCAACCTGTGCCAGTTTTATTGGTGTCCTGGTTTTGGCCCAACTGCTGTGCGTTTTTTAAAGTGCGGTCAGCAGAGTTCACAATAAAGTAGGAACATGTGTACAGGCAAACACACCCCGTACTCCCCGCTACTGTTGCGGCAAACTAGCGCAGACTAATTAAATTCAAGATGTCAAGTTTGATTATTGTCAGAAAAAAAGTTTACTGCGCAGTAAACGTTTTCTACACATTCGGAATATCACAGGGAAATGTGTTTTTCTGGTTTAGGGTGATGACAAAATGATGTGATGAAGAGTAGAAGGAAATCCCTTTGTGTGTCTTCAGCACCTTCTTTTGACGCTTTTTGTTCTTTGGTCTCTCCATAATCAACCTTATGTCTGGTCTCGCACTTAAATCATGAAACAAAAATAAGAATTTGCTAGTTATTAAAGTTATTAAGCGTAAATTGGAAATATTGTGTCGTAAAAATAGCCATTATATTGACACAGATGTGATTTACATTCAATACGTGGCTATGATACATCGTTTTTGTTTGTTAAATTATGTAATTGAGCATCATTCCTTATAAAAAAAAAAATCATGTTGGAAGTCATTGTTGCGTTTACTTTCTATTCAGCAGGTGATTAAGTATACTGGACAAATCACAACCATTCAAATGAACATTCTACCACTGGAAGCCTACTGTGATTGCCCCTACGGCATTCTGAATGGAAAAAAGGGGGTGGGCTCAAGTTTACACACAGGTCAGATGCCAAAGAAGATGCAGCCAGTATGAATCTGGTGATCCATTAAGTGTGTATGTCTGGTGTAAATCCAGCCTAAAGCTTATCTGTCTCAGAAACTATCAAGGTGCTTTTCGAATTGTCTTTTATTAGACACTTACTGTTGCTATATTTCAAGACGATGGCAAGGGACACGCTTCAAGACTTCCACAAATGTTGTTCTAGTGACATCATTCACCAGCTTTACTTGATCTGGGTCAGCAAGAAGAGCTTTATTATAGCTTTCAATCGCATGCCAGACAGAGGACCTTAAAATAAGATCTGAATACTGTCTGGCCAAAATAAAAGTTGGTTTGGCTCTTACTCAGCGAGACCCTCAGGCTGAGCTGTAAGACACAAGCTCTATAAATGCTTAGCACCTGATCATTTGTGTGTTTTGGACTTCATCACTCCCTATTGTTATGGCAAGGGAAAAGGGAGGGGGAGGGTTAGAGGGGAGGAGAAGCCCACCAGAGTTGTGGCTTATAACCTCCGGGCAGGCGGGTATGCGTGATGTGATTGACAACGCTGATTCTCCCTCTGTATTTTGCTGTGCATTTTCTTAAACCTTGGTCACAAGCTGACATTTATTTTGACAAGACTGCTTCTGGACTGCCGAGAAACCACAAAAACCAGAAGATGTCTGAGGGAGACAAGTATTGTGTGTGCATGCGCGTGTGTATGTATGTCTGCGTGTGTGAGTGTGTTTGGACTGACAGGCAAACATTAAATCCCAGTTCTTACAAACCAGTTTGCCTAGCTGCAAAGTACCTTTGAGGTAGGTTAAGGGACTGTATGAAATTATAAAGAGGAACTGACGCTAAAAAAAAATATATAGTTAAATAAATTAAAATAATTTATTCTTGGCATTATTAAAATCACCCCTCACAATAATCTTTACACCGTCCCTAAAAGGAGTGGAAGTCGAGCAGTTACAGGAGATGGCCAAGGCAGATTGGTAAGTCGTGGATATCAACTTGTGCTTCTGATTTGGCCTGGGTGTGATGATATGTGTGTTTGTGTGTGGCTTGGAAACAGATGAAAAGTCAACTAAGACCTAATAAGCTCATTGCAAGAGAGTCTTAAAGTCTTTTTTCGAAAGCCGGGGTTTCATTTCAAAGTGTAGAATCTGCTATAAGCCCCCGCAGACGCAGACTAAACATGGCACCAGCCCTATTGTTGTTCTGGACTGTTACAGCCCTCCCTGGAGATTCAGCAGGAACCATATCCCTCCGCCGCGACCGGCAGCCAATTGCCAAGCTGCTTATGAACAAGATGGCCATCAAGGTCACGCCGCAGCCGAATCATGAGCTTTTACACAGCGATGGATAGGAAAACGATGTGAGTTGGGTTTGTTTTTTGACAGGGCACAGGTATACCAGGGGGATAAATCATGACTATTTTTGATTGCTGCCAAAGTGGATTCAGGAATATCGCGTGCTGCCCTTTTACGGCAGAACTATTGTTGTTGGTAATCGATTCAGCATGTTCGCCAAGTCTAGCCATTGTATTTTAAGACCTGGACAAAATGTTTCACATCCTAATTTTTTTTTCCAGTTAATACATGACTCGTCACTCCATTTTCAATTTTCTCTTTTCATCAGTTTCCATCACGTGGCCGTTCTGTGGTTTGAAGACCGAGTATACACAAAGTAGCCGTTACGGGAAGGAAAGGAGTGAGTTTACTGGAAGAGGAGGCCTGCGAATGAAAGCATGGAGGTGGTTCAGTGGATAGGTTGAAGGTCAAACAAACCCAAGACATTTGTTCCATCCGTGATCTATGGGGTGCCTGTGCACGCATTTAGGCTTGTATGCGTTTGTCTATATTTGGTGTGTTTTCCACCTGGCTGCGGGTTTCATCGCCACCTTCCAACTGGCACCTCTGAATCATCCACACTGTTAACTCAGTGATTGCCTATCATTATGTAGAGGTCCGGTTTCAGTGACACCGTTCAATCCAGTATCAGATATATGGTGTTCACAACGGATGTTTTTTTCCATGTCTCACTTCCTCTACGGATGAAATTTAACATTGTCTCCTTACTCAGACTTCGAAGTAAGACTGACTTGTGCTAGCGCAGGCATATGGTGAACATGATATGGCTATAATTTTGGGGTGACTGGACAGAAGTGCGGTTTGAGGTTTAAAAAGGCTGCTTTGTCGACCAACCAGACAGAGAGGGAGTCACTCCTTCACTTATGTGTGTCAGGGTCTTAAGCACTTAGTTTAAGTTAACATGAGTTGACAGAGATATAAAAACAATTCCCTTCTCTTCCTAACTCATTTTCAGTCACTTCAGGAGAGGTCTTTGAGGCCGAATAGCGTTTTAGATACCAGACAATAACAGGTTGAATAAATATTGTGTGGGGAATTGGCACTACTCACTCATCAAATATAATCCTTGGTCAGCTGCTCCACACTTAACACAACAGTATAGGCACCCTGCAAGCATCAATTTTCTAATTGAATTCTGATCTAATTTTTCAAAGTAAAATAAATCGGTATTCACTGTTAACTGTTTTGTAATGTGTCACCACCTTATTTGGAAACAATTTTTCTCAGGTTTAATGTATTACTTCCTCCCTCATGTGAGTAACATGAACTTGCATAAAGAAATGTTAGACATGACAGGAACTTAATTTTTCAAATCAAAAACCAAATGGGGAATCTTACCATCCCACCAAATCCCTATGCCCCCACATGCTATGACAAAAGGATTATAATGAAATGATTTTATCGTGTGCTTTCACCATTCCCTGCTCATATTCGGAGCAGATAAAAATCTGATGAAATCATTAAATAAAACTCTAAACCCAAGAAGACAGGACAAGATTACATTAATATATGGTAGGGAAGAGTGCATGTGCCCTCAGTTGCACTTCCTATCTATTATTTAATCTTGTTTGTCCTTCCCAGTCAGAAAGTTTGAACCTCAGCCTCCACTGACTCCATCTTTCTTTTGGCCTCAAAAAGTATGTTTGAGACACCGGTGTGGCTGTTTTTCAATGGTTGCTGCTGTTGCTGGGCAACCATTGAAAACCTACTTGAAGTGTGGCGCTTAGAATTTTTTAACTGCAAGCACTTGGCAGGAACCATTTGTGTACTTTTGCCATCGAAAATAATGAAGGAAAGTGAGAGACCAGAACTCCAATAACGAGGAAAGGAACCATTGTTATGGGTTCGATACGTCACTTTAGCTTGTACTTCCCCTGACAAAGACTAAAGCTTGGATGGCACGGGAGTGTGTCCACGAAAGCAACTGCCAGGGATTTGTAATTTCCCTCATAGCACGTAGAAAGCACAAGCTACCTGAGTTGACAGGAAGAGATTGAACGAACAAATAAAATCAGCTGTGAGACGGCAAATCCATGTAACTCTGGAAAGGCATTAATATGACCGGATGGAATAAAGGAGGGAGGAAGAGAAATAAAAGTTGATTGAGGATGTGAAGCAGACTGAAAGGGAAAAAGTCCTGGTTGCTTTCAAACTGAACATTTAGCTTATTAAAGGGGTCATATTACTGGATTTTCAAATTTAAATATTTTGATCATGGTGGTCTAAGTTTTGGTCCAGTTTTTGCGGTCAAAAAGCTAGTTATTAGACTTTCTTCCCTAGTCAGTGGTGTTCAAAACAAGCATTTAGATTAAACAGGGGGGCTCTGGTAGTCCGTAGCCCCACGTTGGAACCATTGTGTTGTGATCATCTGTAACATCACGCTCATTTGAACCTGTTCCTCAGGCAGCCAATGCAACAAATCACAACAAAGCTTGGAAACCGCAGTATTAAGAGTATTAGGAACCCGTGAACAATCATTTTTCAGGATATTTTCATTTTATCAATGTGCCCGCACCAATAACAGCTCCATTTTTTGCAAACCATTTTTTGCAAACAAGTATGAATTAAATATAGAGAGCAAGTAAAACAATTATTGTTTTATTATAATTTAAAATATATTATTATATATTACATAGATGGACGTTACGTCAGAACTCCACTGTGGGGAACAACACTGGTAGTGAGGATGTCATACAACTCAATGTCAAAAAAATCCGAGCTATCCTTAATGTGCTGCTTGACTTTTAGACATGACAGGCGCCCCCTAGTGGCTACAGTAATGATTAAATTATTAATTATTCAAAAAATTTTCAGTGCAGTCGCTGCTGAACTTTTTGGTTGACACGCCCACCCCTCCCTACTCCTCCTCATCCCAGAATGAGTTGACAAGGACACACAGGAGCAGGTCAAGCCCTTTACTAGAGAGGGTAGCCACGTTAAATAAGAGTTATGGAAGACATGTAATGACTTTACGCCAAAAAAAAAGAGAGTAACGTCCATCTGTGTAGGATAACAGAAAAAAACAGGGTCCGTTTGAGGAGTTTCAAGTAAAGCAGTATTCAGGTCTTTTCATGATTATTATTGCTGCAATCCCTCACCATCTCCTGCTTGACTTAAAACAGTGATGGCAGCAGAAAGATGCAGGACTAAACAGAAGCCTTGCCAGCTTGTCGCTGGTGTTTATGATTTATTTACCCGAGACATCAACTCAAGATCCAACTGTTTGACTGTGCTGAAATTGAAGTCACTAAGTTACATCCTGGCTTAGATCTTTCAGTGCTGGACCACCACTTTGTTAGATTTAGTGTGGAGCTGGCTGTGGGCCACGTACATTTACACCCCTAGCACTGGCGACAGGGGTTTCTGTCAGCCTGTGTGTGTGTATATATATGTGTGTTTTCATAAAAATTTAGTTTGTTTTGCCAATGTATGGAAAGAATTTTATGTAACTGGAAACTGAGCCATATCTGTGCCTGTGGAATGATATTTACGATATTTAAATCTGAAGTGTTTTGCAGTCTCTGCCAAAGTATGAAAAACAGCTCGTGTTACCTTAGAAATGGAATCCGCTAATATAAAAATAACGACTAGACTCTGACACAAACATCTCATAAAGTCTGCCCGGTCAAAACACTATCAGCACATCCGCACATGTGCACCTGATGATGATGTGTGAGTAGCTTTTGTTACTATTTATGTTGACTGGATAAGTTACAGATGCTTATTGCTGGATTTGCTATTATAGAACATTTCAAATCTAACCCAACCTGTTTTCAGAATAAAAACCTGAAGAAATCCACTTCTTTCGTTGCTATGAGAGCAGGAGTGACTGCTCATAGACAGGAATGGTAAAATGGTGAACATATGGGACAACATATGTGGAGGACCTCATATGAAGGGTCAAATCCAACAAATCACAGCAAACTGATCATGAAGAGGAGCTATATTTTAGTCATTCTCCATTGGCTGCTCCATTGGCTGAGTCGACTATTTTTTTTTTTTAATTCAAATCATTCCCTGGAGCATGCATTGACAATATTTGCAGAGGGAGTATCATCTAGCTTTGATGTATTGCTGTGGTTTTACCAGGACAAGTCGACGCTGAATCACAGAGACCCAAACATGAAAATATCAAAAATGTGTGTGTATGTTTGAGGGTGGAGGACGGCTAACCTCGACACATACCTGGCTTTGATCCCCGACGCAGAGGAGCTGCGACGACACCCTGCTCGATAATTCAAAAGTTATTTACTACACGATCAGACCTTGCTCAGCCATAAACTACAGAGCTTAAAGTTCATAAAGTCATCAAATGAGTGTATTTTTGCAGGGATCCAAGAATAAGACACTGGCCCCAGAAGTGTGTGATTTCTTCCAGCCTGTTTCCCCTTATGACAAATTAATTTTAAAAAATTCATGACTTGACTGGTGCAGTTCAGGGGATGACGCCTGCACTCTCAGATAACTCTGCCCGGTTACTGTTGTCACAGCAGAGGTTGCCACATTGTTAATGTTTAATCCCAAATTTCAAAGCCAAATCTTGCCATTTGTGAAAAGGGGTTTATTCAGCATTATGAGCCAAAATACTTTTTTGCAGCGTTCCCTGCATTAACGTACACCATTATTTATTTTCTTGATCCACTGTCAGATATTTTTTGCCAATTTCTCCGGACTGAGTTTGTTCATAGTGCAAACTTTCAGGAGCTTGTTCCCCAGTTTGTATAGACGTGACTGTGATTGCTGCCATGATTTCGACCGTTTAAACAGTTCGACAAAGTGAAAAGATAAGTAGATTTTTCGAATCACTGGGTGAGTGACTGTTTTGCTTTAATACCACTCATGGCATGTGTCCGTTGACACTACTGTTCTAGTTCTGGAGATTGGTATTTTCACTCGGTCTTGTCTCGGTCTTGGACTGAGTGGACCCTGGATGTTTCATTAAGATAGAGCGGTGCACACCTCCGCTACCTTTCCATAACAACCAGTAACTTCCAGTCCTCTGCCATCTTATTAATTGTGGTCAGCTGATCTCAGTCAACTTATAAACCACATTCGCCTACCAAATGGACATCTAACATCTGCTTGGAATAAGTGGAAATAGCTACCTATGCACCAAGCAACATGATTCAGGTTTCTCAAAGCAATTTATGTTGCTGTCAAATACATGTAAATGAAACTTTATTTGACCGTTATGCTCTTGTCTTAGTACCCTGTGGTCTTGGTAAAGTCTTAGTCATGGTTACGTGGTCTTACACGTACAACACTGGTTAACACTGCAGTGCAGGGAAATACACTACCACTAAGAACTTTAACTTAGAGGGTATCTGGCTGTATATATAGCAAAGTACAAATATAACCTATTCATATACAATTGAAAAATGTGTGCTGTCCTATCCTCCTCTCTTGGGCTTTCCAGGTAACATAATTTCGAAAAGACATTCAAACGTAATGAATCCTCTGACAAGCAGAATCACCCCATTTAACCGTCACATTCACATGCACACACTTTGACGCACACACACACTTGAGGAAATCTCCAGGTGATTTGAGTCTCACCACAGAAAAAACACGAGCAACGCAGACGTGACAGATCGAAGTTAACCCATGTTGTCACTGGGCTCAACCATCCGCACAAAGTGGCGTGTGTGTGTGTGTTTGCGTGAGCAGTAAGGCCCATTAGTGTGCAGTAATGTGAGGGGATATTGGTGGTGTATATGTGTAATTACCTCAAGCTAACATGGACCTCAGGCCGCGTGGCGCCTCCAACACAAATATGAACTGCAGAACATATAAACCACTTTGTCCTCCTTCACCGCTTGACCTGGGGGAGAAAGTTCAACAGGGACTGCAATTCTGTGTCTGTGTACGATTGTGTGTGTGTGTGTGAGGGGGGTTAAATGAAAATAGCCCTGGGAAATAAAGATTCTAAAGAAGAGGGATAGAGAGGGGGAAAAAAGACCATGTAGGTGTGTTGGACAATGTCTGCATCGACTGTTATCTGCTGGTTCAGTTTTGATTGACTTCCCTCCTGTTGTTCTCCTCACCCATGATAATCTGCAGAGCATTACACGGAAGAAAAAAAAGTATTCTCAATATGTATCTGTTCGTCGATCCACCATCTCTGGCATGCTCCATCGGCCCCCCTCCCACCCTCCCGCCCCCACCTCTGATCTTTCCTTTCCCTTCCACAATCCATCAATCTATCTCCACCTCCTCCCTGACACAGACGTTGGACATCTTGCTGTTGTATGAGAACATCTGTTTAGCTTACTGGCTCAACCCTTGGCCTCGAAAGGCCTCCAGTAAAGCCATAAGTCAGCCTCCATGTGGAGCTCCACCAATCTGATGGTCGGGGGACGGCTTGGATCAGGGTGTGTCCGCACATTGCTCAACAATACACCCTGCAGTATGATGCTATTGGAGCTTCTTAAAGTGGTGCGGCGTTGGTGGGCATTGAGAAGATTTTTGTATATCTGCAATAGCATGTTCAAGGAAACATTGCAGAAGTGAATGAAGAAGTTGCACTGAACAGAAAAGCAAATCTGACAGTCCAACTACATAAATCACCGTGAGTCACAGAGAGTGCAACAGAGGTTGACAATAATGGTAATCAACTGAATGTTAGGAGAAACTCGCCCACATCTTCATTCTTCTAATATAAGCAAGGATCACCAGAACCAGTGCCATCGGTTAAGGGGAAACTATTTACTAATTACTAGCTATGAGGCTGCACGCTGCTCTCCTCATCCACAGTTCACTTTTGGTGCAATAAAAGCCAATAAAATCCATTATCACTATTTCAATATTTCTCCAAAAATGTATCTTTTCTACGTTAAAAACCCCCCAAAAGGCTGGCTTAGAAGTCATTTTAGATGGAGTTTGCAGTAGGATTATGACTAAATAATAATTCTGACTTTTTGTAAACCATAGCAACTGAGCATTAGTCTCAACAACATAATGAGGTGGGGGGATTCCACTTACAAATTTGCACAATTCTAGTATCTCTGCAGTGGCCAAATGCTAAACCCTACTTTATGCAGGAGCACCTTTCCATCTTGCACTCATTATGTCATCACCTTTGTTTGAGGGAGATAAGTAGCGAAGCAAATACGATGAAAGCGGATATTGCCAAATAACCGTGATAGGTTGAATTTGAGACTGTTTGGCTGTATATCAGTGTTACTCTTTTGGGGCCAACGTGTTCCTGTAAGGTTCTTGATTCCTGAAACATCTCGGGGGGAGTCTGGATGAGGAAAGTTGATGAGTAATGCTTATTCCTACATCAAATGGTGTTATTTATTAGGAGCTAATGTGTGCAAGAGAGAAAGCTGCGTTTGCAGTCATGCATTTGTTCTTTGGTATCAGGAATCAATCGGAATCAGCTGTTATCCAGGCCAGTTAGCTGGTGTGAAAATGTATAATTCTGACGTGAGACTGCAGACATGTGGTTCGTGCGTTCAAAAACAGCAGGCACGAAGGTCCGGGAAGGTGGTCAAAAGATATCTAAAGCTTAGTGATGTCATGTTTGGGAGATTGGGACTTTTTGATCCCACATGGTCTCCACATGAGTTGGCCACCTGCACCAGATCAGATGGGACACATCAATGTCTAGCAAGGACAACATCTGACAACATACACACAAAAATGGTGAACATGAAACCCAAAAAAGGAAAACTATAGGTCTTGATCACCCCCTGATGGCCGGCTACATTGTAGACCATAATTTAGCACCTTTAGCAACTTTACTGATAGGTTGATAG
>CAESWR010002584.1:48668-80853 GCA_903171835.1 Mullus surmuletus | reverse complement strand
AAATAAGAGGCCAATTATCTATCAAATCAGCATCTATAAAGAAATTGAACTCATTAAATTCCAACCTGCATGTCTGGGTTAATCAGTAAAAATGGGGCCGAGTTGGGCAGATGTAAGACAAAAGCCAGATGGTTGGAGAGATGGTCAAGACTGTTTATACTCGACCCCGTTATGAAATCTCTATTGCTTCTGTCTGTTTTTGTCATCACATAATCTCATCGCTTGGTTTCAACATACTGTCAGCCGTCTGCACATACTTGCGCACCTATAACTCACATTCATGAAGACGAGTCTCAGAGAAAGGCAGTTGCTGGAGGCCTGCTGAGATTTAGAAAATTATTAGTGTTGATGATTGAGCTTCAAAAACTGTAGAAGTGAGGAGTGCAGGGGCAGAAATATACGCGGTGAGTCAGATGAATGGAATCGAAAGAGGAAGAGTTGGATAGGTTGTATGAGAAGAAACGGGGAATTACGTACATGTGTGTATTTAAAATGTGAAGCGTTTTGTGTGAACTACTAATAAACTAATGGTTGTGAAATAGCCACCACTGATCTCTTTCATTTACAGGTCACATGAGGACAGAGGTTGCTTTGGGTGAGTTGTTCCACCAACTGGTGCTTGGCAAGGTGACATTCCAAACTCCACAGATACATGGCCATGCATATGAATAGTCTCTTATTCGTGCTCCAAAACAAGGGTTGGGTATTTTCTAGTCCACAGAGGGAAAGGTTAACAAAACCAGCCAACCCTCTGTTTCCTATACCTGTGTTTACATAACCAACATATTCACATGTTCATGTATGTGCAATCACTGGAACCACAAACGTCCCCAGCAGGCATTATCTGCTGTAGAACAAATCAATCATGTTAGTGTGTACGTGTCTGTGTGTGTGCGTGTGTGTGTGCCTCTGAGTCTTTGAATATTCAACTGTATCACTCATTTCCCTCAAGCTTTTGAATTATGGATTATTGTATTAGTAAGCGAAACAATCATGAAGTAAGGTGCGGCATTCTCTATGGAATTAACCTGTGTAACCCCAAGAAAGTGGGCACTGGTTTCCACTGTTAAAGTTTACTGCACTGCTGTTCGGGGTACACATGAAGCAATCCGAAAGTTAAACATCATCATTAGAATTTGTTCTCATGATGTTATTGAAGAAGAGAAACCCTCAAAATAAGCATGATCATGTCGAATGTCATGTTTTGGGCCTGACAGGTGTGGTTTGTATAACTGGTAAGTTAACACAGCAATTGACATGGACAAACTTTTTTTCATGCATGCACCCACCATTTCAATGAGCACCAAGATGGATGGTTTCATTATTTTGTGTACTACATCTGCACCTGTAAGGTGAAAAACCACATCCAGGAACTAAGCTCCAGGCTCCAGGGCTCCAGGCTCTATTGTCCAGGCGATCCTCCAATGGTGGTGGATCCATCCATATAATTTCTCCAGCGTCCCCGAAACCCCTGGGTCAATAGCCAGCCACTACACGCTTGTCCATGAGTCCCGCCTGCTCACCATGACAACAAAGCTTCTGAAATCACAAGAAGGCAAACCTCTGTACCCCATAAAGGTGATTATTATTGGTGGAGCAGGAGTCATTTGAGGTGCTTCCGATATCTGCTCAGTGTTTCAGTGGGACACAAATGAAGTCAAGTATATATTTATCCATGTCCATTCTCCTGGCCTCCCGTGATACTCTGTAGATCATCAACTTGTCCTCTTTAGCAAGGCATATGTGATCTTAGCAGATAGCATTTGAAATAATAGAGAGGTACAATGTTGCCACTACCTCAAAGATATTTTCTCAAATGAAAAACTGACACACAATTTAGATTTAATTCAAATCTGTTAGATCAGTTGACAACATTTCTTCAATAAAAGTGTGGTCATACAAGCCTTGCAAAAATGTTGTCAGGAATTCTCCTCAATCTCAGCATGTCACTGCCGTCAGTCCCATTCATTCTCTCCATCCAATCACAAGCTGCTGCAAAGTCTACAAGTCAGCTATCAAGGCTTTTAAATGCCCGCCTCATGCCTTTCAGTCCACCAACCATTTCAGGCTTGGTGAGAAGTTGTTACCTCTTGCTTGTTCATCCCTCAACTGTGTCCCCTTGTTTGTGAGTATCTCATATCCAACACTATTTGAAAAGATGCTGGACTTTTTGGTGTGGTTTGAAGTGGATGAAAAAATGTACTTGCAGCATTAAAACCAAACTCTAGAAAATCAACTGTTGGTCCCAGTTTGCTGCTGCTCTGAGTAAAATCATGGAGAAAATTGTTTTTAATCAAATACAGCACTATTTTCCATCCAATGATCTGAGCACTGACTATCAACATGCCTACAGGGTTCACAGGACTCCACTGTCACAGCTCTCACTCAGCTGATGGGTGGCGACAAGAAATTGACAACAGACACCGAGTAGGAGCAGTATTATTAGATTTCAGTGCAGCATTCGACATTATTGATCACAACTTTTACAGAAATTGGAATGTCATGGTTTTAGTTCGACTGCAACCCGATGAGAAGCTATTTGAAAAACAGCAACTTTTGTTAGTCTGAGGCAAAAGTTACTGACTGTAAGGTCCCACAGGGAACTAGTCTCGGCCTATTGCTACATTCAATATTTATTGACCCATTGACCCTAAAGGACGCTAAAATTTCGATGTATGCTGATGATTCAACAATGTACACAGCAAAACCCACAACGTTTGAACTTCGTAGTGCTTTAAATCAGGAACTTCAAGCAGTAGTGAAATGGATAACCAACAATAAATTGTATGTAAAGAGCCATGGTGATATGGAATGCCCTGCCAGGACGAATCATAACAAATATAGATTTAAAGAAAATGTATTAGCAAAACAGCTCTCGTGTCTGCTGATATTTAATCAAGGCTACTGTGTGCAACTAATTACGTTAAGTTTGATTAGCTTTATGAGATTCATAAATGTTTATGTATATTTATATATAACTGTAAATGTATACTGATATATTGTAAATGTAAATTGCTATATGACTGACCATCTGATGCTAAAAGCTAAATGTTGGAGGCACTGTTAATTGGATCTAGGTCCTACTATATGAATGTTGTTTTTGTTTTGTAAACTGTTGTGAGTTGTTTTTAGTTGTTATTTGTGTTGCTTTGTGTGTGTGGTGTGTTTTATGTAATTGTGTACTGCACTGACAAGATAATTGTGTTGGGTGTGGACTCCAGGAAGAGTAGCAATGACCATAGCCAAAGCTAATGGGGTTCCAAATAAATGAAAAGAAATGAAAGGCCTAAAAGGTCTCCCTGTGTAGTCTCCAGCCACCTCAACTCCAAGAACTGGACATTTAATCACTGCCTGCGGCTCACCAGCTGGCTGTTCTAACGTTGTGGGTCAGTGATGCATAAGAAACCGCAAAACACCAAGAGTCAGAAGGGTGTAAGATCCAGAAATCCAACAAAGGCTCTCCAGAAGACAATTATCCGCTTTTTCTCATCACTTCCCTGCCCAACCAGCTCCACCAGTTCGTACAACACCGGTGAAGGCGTTGTGCTCGCTCAGCTCACCATACTGTCTGACCACATATCCTCACCAGCTCACTTCAGACCTTTCGGCACAAATGCAGTTCCCGAGACGCCCCAGCCCCTTCTGCATGCATCCTGGAGCATAACTGTAGCTCAGGGTGGGCAGTCATGAACATAATGGTATCCCATGGTATTGGCAATCTCAACCCCAACACAGGTAGAACACACCATTAAACTCCAGGATCATAGAAGCAGTACAGCAACAGATAAGTTGTTCCGTAGCTGTTTGATAGACAGCAATTATCGTGTCATGGGGAGAAAAAGCATCGAGCCAGTGACATTTTTCTTCCTATCAATATTGCACCTGGTCCAGTTCATGCAGCAGTTGTCTGGTAATCACAGTTGACTCAGTGGCATGTTTTCATTCTCCAAGTGTTGCTGTGTTCTCTGTTGTCATAGAGAGAGCAGGAGGTAGGTGGAGAAATGGTTCCCACATGTTTGAATATTACTCTGTTCATTAGTTTTCTGTGCGTGTGTGTGTGTGTGTGTCAGAGAGTCTTGATTAATTGGTTCGATCTACTGGGCTTCAGGAACACCGGGGTTCAGACCAGGCCACTAATTGTCATCATCCGTTTGTTTGTTTCTGCTGCTCAACCAGACCTCACCAGCCGTGTGTGTGTGTGTGTGTGTTCGTGCGTGTGACACCTCCCCTTCTATAAGCACATGGCTTGGCGTCGGCATCTCTCACTTCTCTGTCCTCTGATGTGTCTAGACTGCAGCAGCGAGGAGAGCAAGAGGTAAACCGAGATGCAGAATGAAAGAAAGACGGACGGAGAGAGAAATTACAGAGAAAGTATGCATTCTGCGCAGCCTGCCCTGTGGCCAGACATGTTGCCAAATGGATCCCTGCGGATGCTCCAGCCTCTGTAGATAGCTTAAACGTGTGTGCTGATCGCCAAAGATCTTTTAGGCCTCTTAGAATATTATGGTTTGCTGATGTTGCATGGCACAGGGCCGGCCTTTATGGCTTGCTAGCTCGTCCCACGTGTCCCTGTGTGAATACCCTGTCCTTACTGTTATTCATCAGTCTGTCCTCCCACCTGTCTACACTCGTATCCTCTTTTTGCTTATCAGGTAGCTCTGCTCAAGTAGCATTTTGGAACAATGTTCATATTACATTTTTAAACCTTCCAATGAAGATACGGCGGAATCCACCCACACTGAATAAGGCAAAAAAGTTGTGACAAAAGAATAAACGTTTTCGTTTTTAAATTCATTCGGCTGCTGGTTCCCCCACCCTCTGCAGAAAAATATCACCAAGAAGTATCATTGTTCAAGTCCAAATTTTGACATATTTCATGTAAAATATAGTTCTAATGGATCATGATCATAGCAGTCTGATTTATACTAAGTGGCACAGTTATAAATCAACCTATGACACATATATGAATACCCCAAAGTAACTACATAAAATAGATTTTAACACTTTTACACTATCGATAATGGGCAAGCCAACACCTTTGGCAAACCTTACCACCAAGAGAAGGCCTTTTTGGCTCACTTAAGCAACATTTACCAAAAGAGTTGGAAGAAATCAAATTCAAGAAAGCCCTATTTGCTCTGCTGTTTTGGCCTCTGATGTAAACAGCTAAATATCTCAGTGTGATCATTTTTAAACAGCCTAAATAAATGGGCTTTTTGGGTAACAATCATTCTAAATTTCAAGTTTTTTCTAAATATTGTCGCCAAAGACCTTTATTGCCGATGTGGAGAACAATAGTATCTTTGAAAAGTATCTTTGAAAAGTGAATCTGTTCATCATCAGTTATAGTGTTGCCAATGCCTTTTTAGTCACTAATGGTCTTTTAATAGATGCTGATGCTGGATGTGTTCAATTCTTGTGTGGTATTAAACTGGTTTTCTTCAACAGTAGGGATACGTTTTGCATATCATTAAACATCTATTGTCCGACTCCCATATCAACTACGGTGTTCCTCAATGGTAAATTTCCTTCTTCTTGTATATGCTCCCTTTAAAGTGGTTGGCCAGAACTTTTATGTTTGGTTCATTATAGCGCTCAATCTGGTGAGAGCATCATGTGACACCCACAACCATGCTGTTTTAAGATTCAGCCATCAGTTAACGTCTTCTGAGAGAGAGGGAACGAGGATACAATGTTTCTGTTACACAATTACGGTTTCCCACAGTTTCCCTGAAAAGGCCGTCAAAGGTGAGTGAGGATCGCGTAGCATCAATCAGGCAGAATTCTCCCAGTCACCTCTGATGGAAGACACAATGTGCACTGGTGTTCTGGATCAAAATGTTGCCCTCCATTCACTTGAAGGAGCTGCTTCTCAGACCCAATTAATTGTTACTATACTAATGGAACGGAAAGGGGGCATCTGATGGGTGTGAATGCATGCTTGCTATATATACGTATGGGGAAATGTATTTATTTTTTTACAATATCATACAAGAGATAGGTGGCCGTACTCATTTCCATTAACATCTTTTAAGAACATTACTTTTGACTATATGCTCCATTAAAAGAGTGCACGATATCCTACACCTATCAATATTTTACATGCAGTTTTCTAATGTAAGCCCCTTGGAAGCATGACTTAAATCACATCCTGGTAGGAATGTGTTCAGAGCCAGCAGGTAATGACTGAAATGAGCGAGAGGCAAAGCAAATGTTGGTGAACATTTCAAACAAGTAACGGAGGCAGAAATAAATTGTTTCTCGGTGGGCCAAATCACTCGACCAAAGGGATGAATCCTTCACCGTAGCTCCTCTACCTCTACGGCTGCAAACAAATACAGAATGAATAATGTTGATGCAACAGGGATAAGCCAAGTGCTCACAGTAAGTGGTGACAGATTATCCATCTGTTTGTTCGTTATTAGTCACAGGATCTTCATATTTCATCCACCAGCTACTCCACTGCAAGGAGGTCAGATGGGGGTGGGGGGACGTCTCAGCCCAGAGCACCGGCCGGAGTTTGTCCATGATAAATGCTCCCTCTCACCGTCCCAGTCTGACAAATATGGGACCTCCTCTGAGAGAGGGAGGGAGAGAGAAATCGCAGCAGGAGCCGTCGCGTCTCTCTTTTTGCCACTTTATCTCGCTGTCGTGTTATGCAGACGGATCGTGACGTCACCTCTTAACCCCCACCGGAAACATCTCTCTGAGTGACAGATGTGAGACGCTTTTGTGTTTGCTTGTGTCGATGTAAGAGAGATGGCAGAGAAGCCCAAAAAAAACAAGCAGGTACATCCAAGGTAAGGACAGGGAGGAGACAAGGGGTGAATAATAGCGGCACATGTGATCTAAAGAAACAAAAATAAGCATGACAGAATCTGTTGCTCAATAGGGAGTCTCACCAAATGTTAGCTGGAGTGATGGTGGGTAGAGAGCAGCTTTGCCTCATTTGGATTTATGTTGTCTTGTTAGCAATATCCTCAAATAAAAACAAGGAACTGGATACGTAACCTTGGTAATTCAGTGTTTATTGATTTTTTTTATTTTTATGTGACGACAGCGTGCATGCCAGAGAGCAATCACAGACCGGCTGACTAACTTTCCTCCACATTTCACTGAAATCTGACAAGTAATGTTTGAGGTATCCCGACAACTCATTTGCCAAAGTAACTAACGGGAAAACAATTACATTTCTTAGCATCATTGCCTCTGGTTTACTTGGCTCCACTCCGCTTCCACGTCCACCCTGCACCCATTCCCCCTTGCTGACCTCTGACTTTGACCCCCCCAGGCAACAGCAGCAGGTCTGCCTCCCTTCATTCTGACACATCGTAAACATTGACAACGCTCCTTGACCAGTTGCTAATTGCCGGTACGGACCTGCAACCGAGGAAGCTTTAATTAAAACTTTCCCATGAACAGCCACCCGGATGAGGCACCTGTTAATAAATGACGTGATGTCACCACCGCTACTGGTTTAATTGGTATACAGAAGTGTTTCCTCAGCCTGCTTTTTTTTTATTGAGGACCACCAATAAGTCTGAGTTTCCCATGTTTTTTTCCTTGCTTTTTTTCCCCTTTTGCTCCACAGTTTATTTTGATGGAGCAACAGTTCTCTCGCTCCATGTGAAACTATCTTGGGAATATCAGCCAGAAGGAAGGAAATGCTCCATATCATCGTTCCAGAATCCCTGCAGACCTCGATAGAGTCTGGTTCACAATCTGGAAGTGTCCTGGTCTCATTGAGGCACCCGTGGCCGATATTTGATACTGAGGCTAACTTCACTTTAAAAGACCCCCCCATTTTTTCTTTTTTTTACAGCCCCAGGGATTACTCTAAGAAAACACTGCACTGGAACTACAAAAAAGCAACAAAAATGGCCAGCCACATTGTTTAATGCTTGCCGCGAAGGTTCACTCGCAGTTCACCGCCTGCTATCCACAGATCGAGTGTTAAATAGGGCTTTATAATCTCACCCCGGACCCTGAGTGAGCCTCTTAGATCACCCCCCCACCCCTTTCCCCCCTTCAGTAACTGCATTGCCCCCAGCTCCACCTCTTTAGGTGAGGCCAATAAAACACACCTCCATTCTGTGCTACAATCAGCCATTTTAATCATGCATATTAGTCCTCCAATAACTTTAAACGTCATCTAATCCCCTAGAAGAGGCTGTGAAAGAAAGCCGGCCCTCATGCCTAATTTTACCCCAGTGGTTTTAGTCGGGCGCCTGGTCTAATTCAAACTTTACGTGGCCCCAACACGTCTGAGAACAATGTTGTGGCCCTCGGGGAGCAACTCCAGTGACAAATGGGCCAAATAGGTTTGGCGCTCTGTGACTGTCGCTGGACTTAAAGTGGCTAATCTCTCAAACTTTTAGTGGGTTTCAGTGTGTGTGTGTGGTTTCTGCTGATCGGCCACGTGATACCGGTGGATCTGCGATTCGATCAAAACCACAAAAGAAAATCTCTTTCTGTTGCTTGACATTTAGGTTTAATCGTGCGTGAATGTAAATAGATTCCTTGTGTAGAGTACAGATGATACAGAAACACAATCATCCCGCCTCCCGATGTGCAGAAATTAAACTGTTGCATGAAAGCAGTGAGACTAGTTCATCAGAACAGCTTTGGAGGAATTGAAACGAGTGAATTCCTGCAAACAAAAACCACAATAAAAGGTAAGAAAAAAAATATTATTCCGAGAGACTTCTAATCTATAAACCAGAAACTCGTTACAAAATGATGGTCAAATCTGATGCACATGGGACTGTTTTTGTGGTGGACAGGTGAATAGAATAGAATCTTTGTTGTTATTGAACAGTGTACAACGAACAGCTACTGTTCCGAATCAGTGCAAAAAGGAGACATACAAAAGGACATATTCTTTAAAAATAAACAGCTGATTGTTTATTTAATTTTTTGTTAAAACATCTGGCTACTTCAGTGCATACAGTTGTGGCAGCTGATGATGCTGAACATTTACATTAATTGGATTATTCCCTGTTGGCAAACAGATACAATGCAATTCTGAAATGACCATTCAGACAGACAGTAAAACTTTGTTTCCATCTTTTATACAGAGTCTCGTATACAAAGTTATCAACGGATTTTAATTTTATATCACACTCGAAGTTATTATGGAAGAGGTAAAGGAACAGAGGTGACAGATATTATGGCATGAAGATATTCCAACAAGGAGAAAATAACAAATGTAATGTTTTCATTCCAACACTCGTAATCTCAACAAGCACTGGCACTCCCACTGTGCCCCCACTGATGTATTCCACTGTGTTCACACACACTCATGAAGAGAGCTCACATCCCTCACTAAATAATACACTTCCTCCCTCATCCTCTTTCCATCTCACCTCCTCTCTTTTCCCTAGGAAATAATTAAGGAGCCCCACTGCTCTCAATGATATTCCCCTGCTGACCCACTCTGCTGAGGCCAAGCATGGAAGTTTTTGTTTTATGTGCTTGTAAGGTCTTGGCATTAAGAGGAAGAGCTGGGATTGCCAGGGATATATATCTGTCTCCCCTAAACCACATCCACGCTACACACACATACCGTACAGTGGTAGCCATTGTAATAGCTTCAGTGCATGCATGAATCATGCATCCATCCTGGATTATAGTAACATACAGTAAAAGAAACATGAGTATGCTGTAGCATAAATACAAGTTGCATCCTTAAACAGCTGGCTATAGGTACCACCCTGAAAAAAAGAAGAAATAAAAATCCAGAACCAAAATGTAGAATACCACTGCAGTACAGACCTAAGACTAATCCCCATGTTTTACGCTAATAAAAAAAAAATATTTTGGGAAGCAATTGTGCATGGGAGATATCTAAAACACTAAAACTACGTTGTGACAAAATGTTATAACAATAGTAATAGATTTGTGCTATTTATAATACTAGTTCTAATATCAACACTATTGTTTGCATATCTGGGTGCATTTCAGACATTATGCTGCCAGCTATCTTGGTCAGATCAGCTATGAGTAATAGTAGTAGTATATTATATATATAAAATATATAAATAAACTTAATTGTTTTGTATACAGGTAACAATTATTCTGTACATAAAAAGAAGTAGAGTATAGAATGCAAAGTATACTATATAGTGAAATATAGTTTAGTATAGTATAGTATAGCATATAGCATAGTATTGTATAGTACAGCATAGCATAGCCTAAAACGATATAATACAGTACAGTATAGCATAGTATAATACAGCATAGTATACTAATACACAACAGTGTATTTAATGAAATGATGGAACATGAAGACAGAGCTCCACATTTAAGTGCTGAATTGATTAACTCTGGAAGCATGTTTCGTCTAAACTAATCTTTTAATAAACCGTTATAGGAAACGATGTTTCCCTACACGTTTATTGCTGCATGCACACGCAGCCACACACAGCCCTCGGTGAAGTTGAGTCTTTTCATTTGTCCAATCTAAGCACATTCGTGTCCAAGCTGTCTCTCTTCCCAGGCATTGAGATCTGCAGGATGAGCTCATACTCAGCCAGACCAAAGCACTTAAACATGTTCGTATAAAAAGATAACTATTCTCCGGGGAGTGCAAAGCCAGACTGAAGGAGCATATATCCAGTTCTAATAGGGACGGCCTCTCCGCATGCAAGGCCTTCGGCAGGGATCATCCACGCATCAGACACAGCTACTTTTTTCCTCAGCTCTCTCTTATGATGAATACTATGTTTTATCATGGCTTTTCAAACAGTCCGAGGAGGGACGCTTCATATTACCTATTGTTTTGAATTTTTTATTATCAATGCGAAGCAACCACAAGGTTAAACATAAACACAATGTCAAATATTATGATGGAACTCCGACCTCATGTTATCATATTATGAATGAAATGCACTGTATTCCACTTTTCCTGCTGCTCTGTTCAGAAGTCTGATCAATTCTTCCCTTGCATCACAGATGGACAAATAAACAAAACCAACAGTTGTGGGTGAAAGCAATCTTCTTGGCGAGGGTAAAAACATCACCCATGACAGCAAGGAAGGTGGAAGACTTCACGGAGCCCGAAGGTCTTTTCAAACTAATGGTTCTTGCATGAGGCCCATTGTGCTGCATGTTCGCCAGCCTGGTCAATATGCAATACTTTAAAACCGACAGGAACCAATGGTTTAATTCTCCCGTTTCTCCGAAAATTTCTCGAATTCCTGTATGGAGAGAAGATCAGGCCCCGCACTTGAACACTGCGGTTACATAAAGAGGATTCTTCCCATAAGTCAGCTGTGTTTTCACTTTCCTTGTTGTTACTTGAGCACCAAGTTGGCTGGCAAATGAGCAAAAGATCCTCCAACAGACTGTTCCTGACTGCAGTCTGATTACACATGTGGGGGGGGGGGTACATCGTTACTTTTACTGAAAAAAACCTTTCCCTGCAGATTTGATCATATTCAAAATGAGTTATTCAATAATATTTGCATGACAGATCGTTTTCTTTTTTATCCCCGTTAAATTGTTCTGCCGTAAACTTCTCTTCTTCTTCCAGTCACAGTTGTCCAAAAGTGAGTGTTCATAAACCAGGGCATTTTTGAGGACACACACACGCACACACTCCTCCCTTGGCATCACTGTTTGTCTTTTCATTAGCGACAAACTAATGCATAAGTAGCACTGAGACCAACCCAGAGTCTGACACAGCTTGTGGGAAATGTAAATTATGTGCCTGCATGTGTATGTGTGTGTGTTTGGATTTAATGAGAGCCTCGCAGCCATGGAGCTCCAGAGGTGGAGTGGTTTGATCCCTTTTTTTTCCCGGAAAAAAATTCTAATTTACACCACCATGAGGACTAATTCGCGATGTGTTTGTGTGTGCGTGTGTGTGTGTGTGTCTGCGTGTGTGAATCTCTGGAGAACTTTGAGTTTTCGAGTCAGGGTTCATATAAACACCAAGAACTACCCTGTTCTAAAACTTTCCTCTTCCACAGTTTTACCAGTTTTTAACAAGATGAGCTGCATTGTATTTCATAGGCTGTTGTTTCAGCTTGGTGCTAAAGAGCTCTCACAGGAAGTGGAAGTCAAATAGTCATACTCTGACATACTCTGATCACAGTAAAATCCCACAAACCCCCAAATCTTTTAACCATTTATTGCCACTTCCAACCAATAGATATGGGCAAAAATAGGTTTCCGTCCTCACACAGCAAAACATATGAAGCCTGACTAAGAACAGAGCTTTTTAAAGTATAATTCTTGGTCATATTCTGCATCAAAGATCTGTGTAATCGGCAGTAAGAAGACTTCAAAGTTTTGGGAGATGGGCTCCTTCCCTGTCATAATTAATCAGAAATGTCAATTTTGAAAGATACCTTCGACTATGGTGCTGTGTGTCCTTCCAACAGCAACAGCAATGTACTCTGAAGTTGCAACAGATGTGATTCATACCTCTGATGGACCTCTCCCTAGCAACAGTAGAATAGGAATATTGGAGAGAACTTTTGAGGCTTTATTTGTAACAGTTCCATGTAAAAATGCCTAAATACAGCCAAACCCGCTGTATATTATTTGGAGCATAGCAAACCAGCAGAGACTTTACTTTTTCATGTAAAATTTCAATAAGAGCTGGCTTACATATGTAATTTTTAGGGTGAAATTAGCCGGATAACAAAGTAAATCCAATATACTTGGATTCTTTAAAACTACTCTACATGATATTTCATATCTTGTATAGCATACAACGACTATCTACATAAAGGCATGGGGTAGTCATGGTAGTACATGCATTTTTCTTTCTTTCTAGTGAACTAGTTTCATCCAGAAAAATTAACTTGCAGCACAGATATTTTTCTCACAAGCTAACTAATGGAAAACATTTTGTATCACTAGTTAACTAGTCATGCAATACAATATTGCTAGGTAACATGTATGGCAGTTACACCATGTCACTGGTTAACTATATTCATTTTAGTCAATTTTGCTCCACTAGCTCATGCTGAGTAAAATGTGTGTTACTAGTGAACTTAGTAGTGAGTTCACTAGTGGGAGAACATGCATTCAGTCAACATGTAAAAGTTTTTGCAGCTCACTACTGTGTGTTTTTGACATGTGATATCAAGGATATCTAATAAATACTCACTCAGCTTTCCATAGTCCTGAGCACTGACCTCGCTCAAGCTCCATCTGTGTTTGTCGATACCAGAGCTTCCTTGTTCTAGCTTTAAGTGGCCGGCCCGACCACACGTTCATGTTAGGCCTTTTTGTACATGTGAACCCCTCTCCCATATATAAATGTGAGCGAGCGTGGCCCAACACCACAAGAGCAGATCGAATGGGAAGGATATAGAGAGGATGTTAGCACTGCTTGTGCACTGCCCTCATGACGCCTTCTCTCATGCGAGGGTAGACAGTCAGATAAAAAAAAATACAAGGCTTGACTTTTCTTGCGATCTTCTTTTCTTTGATTTTTTTCTTTTCTTTGAGTCTTTTCCGTGTAAAACTGAAACATTACAGAAAATACAGAATACTTTTAATGACACATTAATACACAGACTCCCAATGCAACTTAGCATCACAACATAGCTTACAATTTAACTAAGCACCCTGACATAGGCTAACATGGCTTGTCTCCACTTGGCTACATGCTAGCTAACACACATAAACTATCGTATAACGAATATGACAGAAAGCAAAATATCCTAACTTCAGTGCAGCACCACCATGACAACACATCACTCACAGACAAATGATCTTCGAGCCTGGAACGCATGACTTCAGCGCAGTACCAAATTCGCCCAGCAGATAACAAATCCCACATTTATTCTACCCACAATACAAACGTTTTTAGATATTCAAATTATTTGTTTTTAACATTACCTTTTTATATATTTAACTTATTTATACTTTTACCGATCTTAATCAACCATTACCTCTAATCACTTTTGAAACCAACATAGCGTGGCGCAGTGGACAGAGAAGTCCGTTACAACCAACATTTCATTACCAAATTAAATTATAATAAAGAGAGAAACTAGGCGAGAGTCAACTTTGTTTGGCCATGGAGAGCCCGACTAGACATGAATATATAGCAATTTGAGAGGTGCGCCCTGTTGTTTTGGTCTGAAAAGCTTCTCACGGAAAAGTGCTCACGGCTACATGTAGGCCAGGGGTGGGCAATTATTTTGTCTGGAGGGCCACATTGGGTTTTAGATCTTGGTGAATGGGCCGGCCAGGTGGTGCGGGAAACTGACCCCCAAATGAGGATTGGAGGTTAACTAAATCTTGCTTGATGGACGATTGATGAGAAAAAATTCTGAAAGGCTGTAAATTGGTGCAGAGATGGATGATGAAGCTCCAAATGATGTTTGGCACTACCTTCTTGAGACGACATGTTAGCATGCTCGGTGAAGGGGGGGTCTGACACTTTTTCTAACCAATCAAGATGACAACCTTCTTACTTTGGCTTTTGGAGAACTTATTGTGAAGGCTCTGCGGGCCGGATTAAATAGTTCATCGGGCCGCATGTGGCCCCCGGGCCTTAGTTTGCCCACCTCTGATGTATACCTAAAATACCGTAGATAGCCCCAGTAACAAAGATAGCATGATTCATGATTCCACCACACTTCACGATTCCACCACACTTCACAACATAATCAAATTTGTTAATATTTGATTTTATTCTTAGATATCAGTGGTAGCAGAAACACATACTGTATTTCATCAGCAACAGAAATCTGACTGTTTTACATCCTCTCCTACAAACGTGCACATGGAAAGTGTTAAATGGCAAAAAAAGCAGATGGCAGACTTTTATTTTATGCTTCACCTGAAGGAACAATTGCGGTAATGCTGTGATGTAATGTTGTTATGTCTACCTTGATTAATGCCGCCTTGACATCAAAATTGTGGGAGGAAATACCAACGGCGTAACAATCATGAACGCATTGATTATTTTCCTTGGTTGAACTTTTGTAGCTACAACCACGTTTTCTTGTGCTGTGCCACGGTGAAATCTTGCCCAAAATAAATCTTCACCTCTACTTCTGTGCATTTTGCAGACCTTTAATTGTTCCTCCATTGTGGATTGAGCCATTCTTTGGCTCCACCACTCAGAAGTAATGAAATATCAGTGCCAAGCCTGAGGTCGGGCCCACCAATCCAAAGTAACTGACATAGGCTCAGTTCCAGATCAGATGTTTTATTACAAGATGGCAGTGCAATCAGCTGGCATTCGTTTGTAAAATGCTAAAATATTTATTTACTTTACAACATGGATGTGATCTGCATACATATGAGCAACAGCTCTCAACAAGAAGACTTGTCCCTGAGTCAATATCAATCACCCCACTTTGTGGCCGGGTTGAACAAGGACATTTTAAGATGAAAATAAATGACTTTCAAAAAGATTATGCGCAAGAAATTCTGTCACAGACCTTTATCCTGGCTTTGTCACTGATTAAACATGGCATTCACTTAATATTTAAGTTTATGCACAGGGACAATTTTTTCGTGGCGAGACTTAATCTAAAATGGCCAATATGCCAAAACATAAAACAGGCTTCCTGTTTCCTTTTTGCTGGCTTCACCGTCATGCTGGCTTGTTTGCTTTTGGAAAGCTATAATTACATTTAAAAGTGTAGAAATCTAAAAGAAGTGACATTTGTAATCATCCTCCTTCAGCTGCCGAGTCTGAAAATAAACAGACGAACGCTTAATAGTTCATGTCTTAATGTGGAAATAAAAATGTGTAAAATAATTTTAGTAAGAGGGAAAATGGTGCTGCAAAGCTATATCATGGCTTCATCCATTATGAAGGACAGGGATTAAATAATCTGCCACAATGTTCAAGAAATTGTTCAAGAATATATACTTATATATATTGATATCAAAATTACACAACATTGATTCCCTCAACATACAGTATGATCAACGTTCAGTAAGACTAATGTCAGTTCCACACCTAATGCCGTGCTTTGTATGCATTTGGTTGACATGCAGCTACATGACTGAAGCTAAAGCCACAACTTCAACTAGCCATAACTCTTTGTAAGCAAATTTCCTTCCAAATTATCATTTTAAAAGTAGCATAATTTTGTGTTTTAAGTGGGGGTGGGGCAAAAAATTACGTTTGTCAAAGGACGTCTTGGATGTGTCCTGGGATGGCTCAGTGCCCAGAAAGTCAGGACTTTGTGCTGCACTAAGAGAAATATTTTCATCCACAGTGGTCAGGCTGCTACACTTACTGTCCAAAAATAGGAGACAAGAAGTATTTTTGTGTTTTATAGTCCTTGCTGAACCACTGTCAATGCATCACCTCCTGTTTATGTGTTCCTTTACACTGTGTCTAGAAAAGAGAAGTCACATCTATTGTTGTTCTGTTTCTGTGGGGCGTATATGACTACATGCACTTTAAGCACAGTGAGACGATCGTTTGGCAAGCACAGGGGCCATGAGATGTTGACTCTATTGATATCTACAACTGCAAGACAAATATTTTTGTCCTGAAAGACCAAATGTGCCCAGACTTGGTAAGAGAACGTCTGGACCTCTTGTGGTACGTTTCAGATGTCAGACCAAGAGTGTGAGGCCAACTGTCTGACTTTAAGCTTTAAAAACAAAGGTGCGGTTGCATCATCAGCCTCACCGTTCCGTCTCGCTCTTGTCCTTGTATGATCGCTCAAGTCCTGCCGCGAGGGAAAACTCCCCCACGGATACTCTTACACTGTAAAGCTAAGATATTTTTTATTTTTCAAGACTTGTAAATTACTTGCTTTTTTTCTTTTTGGAAAATTATATTTTATCTAGTTCCCAATAATTCCTATAATGCATCTTGGCAAATCCTAGAAATGAAAGTACAAGTTTCGCATCTGGAAAAATGGCTGATGATTGTAAAAAACATAAGACAAAATGATGTTTTAACTCCATTAAAAGTATCCTTTGCAGCATTACTGCCATTGCTTTTGACTACATTATTGGCCTGAGACACGAAGCTGCTCCCAGGTGTGTTTTGGCTGCTCGCTACTCCACTCCCTAAATTCAAAAATTTATTTGGGTTCAAATGTCACAATTCCTCACAAGAAGGAAGCTAAAGTAAAAGTTTACACAAACAATCTGCTTTAGATTGCATTAAGGTGTTGTTTTAGGTCAGAAAAGTTTCCAGGGTCATAGGTGGTAGATGGATCTCAGGGAAAAAATATTTCATGAAAAAGTTATTAAAATTAAGGTGAGGGGAAATTAGATGGTTTACAAATGAATTCTCCATCGAGCAAAAGAAAAAAAAAGACTTTACCTCATGACCCATGTGTTTCTCCTCCATTTGAATATGCAGCAAACTACCAAAACATTAGAATATATTGTCTGCATGCACTCACTATTTCTCCAACATTGTATTGGAGAAACATCAACCACATGCCTCGCCCACTCGCTTTTCTCAAGCTCAGAGCTTCTTGGCATGTCGGCCACGTATCTCCCAACAGGGGCTGCAAAAACAGCATTAGCATACGTGGGAGGAGATTTTTCTTTTTTTTTTTTTTTTACCATTACTCAGAATCAGATAGCTCACTGTTGACCCTGACATAATTTTATTTGTAATGGCCTGAGACAGAGGGCTGTATAAATGTCATATCTGCATTCGACATGTCTGCTCACAAAGCATGAGGAGCGAAGACACGGAGGCGGGGGATACATCGCCCTGGCTGGGCGAGGACTGACCCATGACTGGTCATAATGCAAATGCAATTATACAGTGGGTAGTTTTAGCCAGGCAATCTGATTGGACCACAGTGCGGTCCGGCCATGGCGATAATTCCCATGAAGCACAGCAAGCCATGTCGGATCAAAAATGCAGTCTGCTGCCAGTTCATGTGCATTTCATGAAATTCTGGAATCGACTGCTCCTCTTCTGTCCATCCAATGTGATTTCTCGGATACCACATTTGTAATCAATACTAAATTATGAGGGGTGCTTGGAGTAGTTATCCTATGTGCTGCTAATTCTTCCACCCCCTACCCCTCCCCCTCCCCTCTTTTCTCTGGTCTTTCTCTCTCCTGCCGTCCAGGCTCACGCAGGCATTGGCTAAACCTGGGCAGCACATGTGTTTGATAACATCATTTGAGTTACGGATCAGGCTCTGGTCTGTGCTTGCTTACGTAACGTTGTAACAAGGCCCATTAAGACAAACAAAATGAGGTAAATTCACCAAAGCCATTTTCTATTTATGCATAATTAAACTAATTTCTTCATATATGGTCAAACGAGAGAAAGAGGGGAAAGGCAGCGGTTGCACCTTGGATTGCTTTGTGGTTTTAGATCTCTTTGTAGATTGCACAAGTTGGTTGATACGCCACAGTGGCACGCATACACACACGGAGCTACATTAAAGTTGGGTCGGCGGAGAAGAAGCACTACAATTTTAGAAGAGGTTCTAATGAAAAGCTTGAATTTTGATTGAAACAAGTATTCACAGTATTCAAGGCTGACCTTCAAAAAACTATGACTGAAATAAAGTTTTATGTGCACTAAATCTGAACTGAGAAATAAATTAATAAGTTATTATCTGACATGGATCATTTGTGAAGTACCTATTTAAATATCCACAGATGGAAGTAGTCAACAACGTGAATGGTTCTTATTTTCACGAGTTAGGGATTGTATGTTGCAAATAAAAGCTGCTTGTGGCTGCCAACAGTGCGCATCTGGACTGTGTCCCCTATGTCTAACGGTGAGGATGGATTCACACCCAGCATGGACAAAAGGAAATACCTCAACGACTAGTAAGCGCAGCATTAATTAAAGGATCTGACGTAAGGAGAAGCTTTCCTCGGTGTGAGCTGGCCCCTCCGTCACCAACCCGAGCTACTGCAGGTTCACGCAGGTCACAGGTGGTTGCATATCAGGCCAAGTAGCTCCAGATGGAAGCCGAAAGATGCACAACACAACTTAAAAGAGACGTCTGTGGCAAGCGGAAGGGAAGAATCTCTTTTCTTTTTTTTACCCTGCGTGAAAAGGCAGCAGATTGAGGTAGAAATACTGCATAAAAAGTGACTGTAGTTCGTGAATAAAATACACTACAGGACTTTGAAGTACTTTAAGCTTTAAAGATAAAGATTGCCCGCAGATGCAAATCACTGTCTGCTCACATCAGTGGAAAAAGTACTCAAAAAAACTCATCACTCAAGAAAATCAAGTAACTAACTCCACATAAAAGAACATAAATGTATGTCTGCATGTCTTTTTCTTTGGTTTAAAACAGTTTCTTTGGAGCTCAACTTCTTCTGACACCCTACCAGCTCTGGTTTGTGTTGGTGGGGATAATAAGGGAACTCTAGTGGAGCCGGACCCGTAATTACGAGGGAAATTAGTAATAGGCTGTGATTTATGTCTCTATACAGCCAGGCTTTTGACAGGGAGGGCGGGTTCACTTAAACCCTTTCTTACAAAAATGCGTCAATTACAAGGGAGGATTGCCGACTGTGAATAACCCTCAGTCGAATCACAGCGTGAATTTAAACTGCAAAGGTGGCTCAGCTGGAGTTTAGAGGTCACATTATGGCAATCCATTTCAGACAGATTAGCAGACAATGAAAATTACAATGCGATTCCTTCTTCTCTTTTATCACTTTCTGCGAAATTACGTCACCCAAGCGTGTAAAACATTGTTCAGGGCAAATGCTTTTGTTCAGCTCTCGTACCGAAACCACCAATTTGTCTCTTTAGATGCAACACGAGTTGAGCTGTGACGCTTGTAATCTTGAAGCTATTTGGCCCGGGGAGGGTCCGCAGCCACGGTTAAGACACACTCGGTCCATGTGCTTTTGAAACGCTCAAATGTTTTTTTTAGTTTTTTTTATACGGAATCACTACCAGCTGCCACAGTTAGCATCCTGCCAGGTTAGTCACCCGCTGATGTGTTAGCAGCTGGCTGTTGCCCAGATTGCCACTGCGGAGGGTAAAGGTCGGTTTAGATGCATCATTGATCAGAACATATAAATAAACAGGGCACCTGAAACAGAGGTGGAGACCCTTCAGAGGAGCTCGGAATTTATGCCACTAATGATGTCAAAAACATAGCAACCAGTAGAAATTAAAGAAATTCAAGTATGGTATGCTTTATACTTTCACTTATTTTTATTTTTATAAAAATTCACCACAAAATTGTGCATTAAACAACAACCTCCACAACACCTGGTTGAATCAGAGATTGAATCGAGTCACTTTGACCACAGTATTTAAGGCTCGTTCGCACACACGGGGACTTCGGACTTGACTGAGACTCGTCCTCAAAGACTTCAGACTTGACTTGGACTCACGGTTTGAGACACGTGAACAATCTTTTTTTGCGCATTAACATGTTGAAAACGTGAACATCACATTTTTTGTCTCAAACATCCACACATTCGCACACACACCTCGCTCTCATGGTAACGTGCGTCACATCCACTACCTCAGATAACTACGGTGGCAAGCAGACGACTGATTTGCACTGTTGTTGATTTTGCACAGCATAGCTTGTGCAAGTGTGTGCAGATAAACTAGCAGGATTAGCAGTTAGCAGAGGCTCCGGATCGCAGGTCAGCTCAGAAGTTCACTAATCATACAGGAGATACGTGAGAGTCTGTGAGAGAAAGAGCAGGGGAAGTGAGGTGTGTGGGAACACTCACTGTTGCAATATTCTCATTCATTTCTCATTATTGTTGCAGATGATAGAACACTCACTACAAAAGAAGAGACATGCTACTTTTTTTTTTTTGGGAGACTTGAGACTTGACTTGGACTCGTTACCAATGAGTAAGTATTACCCCTCAAAGACTTGACTTTGACTCGTGGCCAAAGACTTGAGGCTTGACTTGGAATTGCAAAATGAGGCTTGTGAGCATCTCTGGGTTAAGTGGACATGGCCCTTCCATGAACCCTCAAAGGTGCTCAAAGTGATATTTCATACCTGGATATATAAACAACTTTTATCTATTTTAAGGTGCAAGGGAGTCATGTCTGTCCGAGCATTCGGGGTGTGATCTATGAAAACGATGTGGAGGCTAGCGCTGTGGAGCGGATGCTAGTGCTACGAAGTTCCACGTTTGGCCGACAGAGACTCTCCAAGTCCTTTCCAACCAAGAAGACATGTTCCATTACTACCAAAGTTCTAACAGGGAGACAGAAGACAAGAGTCAATGTTGGTTTGGCATGCAGAGCGCAACAGCCGCGAAACCTAATGCTAAACCTAAACTTAAAGCGAGTGGGGAGGTCTGCCCCTTTGTTTGTGACGACACCTCGTGGCAACATATGGCATAAAGCCCCTTTAATTATTCTGTTAAGATGCACTCAAGTTACTGTGACCAGAAGAAGGCAAGAGGTGACGCATTGTGGCCAGAAGGTCAGAGTGGAGAGAACCTAACCATGCAGTCCGCTCTTCGTTTGGTGTTTTCAAGTCTTAGTATTATTTAGGGGTGAAAAAGGTTAAAATGTTTCTCTTGCCAACATTGCAACATTCAAATGCATTTAGAGTCATGTTTTGGCCTCCTGATTAATGCAACATCAAATGCTCAAGTGAGTGGAAATCCCTGGCGCATGAAAACTGCTCAAGGTCACGTCAGATATTGTTTGTGAATTTGAGATCTCCCCTCATGATAGTGAAATCAGAAGATTGATGACCACTTTAGAAACTTCGGTTGTTTTTTTGCTGTAGCCGCTGAGAAGTTGCCTTGGCCTTGTGTTCTGGATCATTGTCATGTTGGAAAATGTATGTGCGTCCCATGCGCAGATTTTCAGCTGATGAATGTTAACACTCATCCAGCATTTAACTTTCCATCACAACTCCAGAGGATGTTCCACAAATTTTGATGATTATCCTGGTGTCTTCTCTAATATTAAGTTTTTTTTTTTGTTTTGGGTTTGTTTCTTGTTCTTCCAAAAAGGGTTGCCATAACATTTGCCTCTTTTCGGGACACCTGTGAGGGGTGTGTGCACTTTGGTGCGCTCACGAGTGTGTATCTAAAACAGCTGCTCGGAGATAACACCAGCGTATGATGACAGGGCACTCAAGTCTAATTAGAGAGTTCTTTACAAAAGCTCCAGTGCTGATGTCAGTGACACTGCAGCTGTGAGGGTCACACACACACACACACACACACACACACACACACACACAGTATTACGGGCAACCTACTTCCCACACCTGGATGGGTTGTGGAGTGTGTGAGGTGAGGGTGGGTTGGAGGGAGACAGCCCGAGTGTCAATCATTGGCTGTTGAGGGAGATTACGTGCTTAGTCAGGCTAACACTTTATGGACAGCAGTCATTAGCAAGGACTGGGGCTTCCCCACTCTCGGTTGCTTGGATACAAAGGTAGCAATACACCTGCACACAATATTGAGACTTTTTTGTTGTCCTGCAAGTAAGGAAAGGGTTGTATTTTTAAATTCTGTCAATGTCCCTTATTGAGGGACAGGAAACGTTTGATGTTTCAGTAATTGGTACCATTTCTATAATTTCAGGTAAGTAGGCTACTGTGAAGCATGCATGGAATATTGTTGACTTCTGTGTCCTAGCAACAATAGATAATAATAATAATAATAATAATAATAATAATAATAACGACAATAATAATAATAATAATAACAATAATAATAATAATAATAATAATAACAACAACAATAATTATTATTATAATACATTTTATTTATAAGTGCCTCTCAAGGACACAATATATATAATTAACAATAGAAATAGTAATAAAGATTATAGATACCAGTTATCAACTTTTAGAATATATTAAAGTGGCTATACATTGTCGCAGTGAGAACCAGTTTCTCAGACATCTACACTCACTTTAAGTTTAGTTTTAGCTTTAGCATTAGCAGCTGGTAGGGCTCTCCGTGCCAAACCAGTGTTAACTCTTGGCCTCTGTATCTGTTTTAGAACTTTGTTTACCAATGGAATGTGTTTTCTTGGTTGGAATAGACTTTGCTGAGGCTTGAAGCATCCACTCCGCAACGATAGCCTCAGCTACACTCCCTGTTCATGCAGTGTTTGGTCTTGCTGCACACGCGCTCATGGTTATATAAGAGAAGAAGGCTTCGTATGCACGTGTGGATCAGCCCCCCCCCCAAAAAACGGATACAAAAGAGGGTTTTTTACAGCTTTATGTAGCTAATAGGCGTTTGATGCTCACTTGAAGTTTAGTAGAACACCTTCAAAATTAGCATACAGACAAGCAAAACATCTGCTACGATGCAAAGTTTGAGCATCCATCTACCATGATCTATGCTCACCATTGAAAACTTAACAATCTTTTCCCGAAAATAAAATCTAGGAAGACCAAAGAAACAATTAGCACAAAAGCTGGACAAATGGATTACTAATCAAGGTTGGCCTCTCAATCACAAATGACAATTACTGTACTTTTAAGTGACACTAAATTCAACATAATGTTGCAACAAGCTAACCCCTCTGTGTTTATGCTTCTCAGTCGTTCTGTGTTTAGACAAAGCTTTTCCACTCCCACCCAATGTTGTACCCATCTTTCCCACTGGCAGAGTCATGGAGTAGCAAATGTTACCAAAGTCTCCAAAGACCAACTTCCTCCAAATACACAGTAATCTCATTTGAACTGCCAATTTGGAGGTTAACAACATGAATCTCATGTTTGACTAAAGGCTCTTTATCATTCTTCGGGCTGACCTCAGCGTCCCTACAGGGACCCTAATGATGACATCATTAACAAGTGCCAAGTTCGATAATCTCCAAGTTTATTTACTGTAACCGACAAGGGCAGATACTGACAGTGGGTGTGAGTGTGAGAGAGATGGTGCAAACAAAACAAAGCTGGAGCTGCAATGACAAACAGCTTTGCTTTTTGCGCGTTGCTAGGAGATCAAAAAAATGTAACAATTTCTTAGCACTTATTCTCTCAACTACTTCTCCAATCATGACACAAAGGTCTCCTAATGATGTTTGCCTGCCCTTTCCATAGCGAGCAGTTTTCAAATTATTCCTTAAGATTTTTCAGTTTATAGTGGGAAAAAAAGCTGACCATCTCTATGGCGTCTGAGCATATGGCAGCTATGCATCCCACACAGTGTGTGTGTTTGCAGTGTGTGCGGCGAGTGGGTTCTAACCTAGGAGCTGCTGCCTGAAACAGACAGATTCACCATATGATCTTTTTTTTCCAGTGGTTGTGTTTCTCAGCACTTGCAGACTAAATAACAGTTTTTGGGGAAACAGTTATTGCTAGTTTACTCTTATCCAATCATGTTAAAAAGGAAAATTATCCGGCAGCTGTTGTGCACAGGTTGTCATGTATAACTGCACCGAAGCTGCGTTTTAATTTTGTGCTCTTGAGATTCATTTAAGGGGGGAGAGCAGTGGATGTGATGCTAGTATCAATACTTATATATATATAAAAAAAAAAAAATTACCCGCAATTATGTCTTTTCCTGTAAGGGACGTGCTGAAGCACACATCTGTTGCGCGGGAGGCTTTTGTTTCTTCGTGAAGCTTTACTACCATCATCAGGCCAAATTGGGGACTGCAGGTGCAACAGTCCTCAAGCCTCAGATACAAAGTTACAGCGCCAATGTTGAAACCTGCTATCAGGAGGAGCTTCAGGGAGAGACAGAGATGTCCAATGAGAGAAATTGATCAAATTGAAGTTTTTAGGGCGCCAATTCAGAGTGACTGATAGTTTTGTTAAAGAATATCTTGAAAAAACGGATGAAGTCTCGGCCTGATTACTGATAGCTGAGAGAAAATCCATGAACCAATGTGTTTCATCATAATAGTAAAAAATGTGTACACAAGCACGAAATAAACATGTAACTGACCCACATACTTCATGTGTGTGATTTTAAAGCAGTTTGCCCAAGATTTAAAAGCAACTGCAATTGACGTGAACAGTCGGGTTATATTGTTCTTGGCACTTTTTTGCTTTTGACAAAACCGAGAATAAGTGGCGGGCGGGCGCTGTGTACTGGCAGCCAGGAGTGGATGTCGAAGCCAACGGTGTAATAGGATATCGTTTGGACAGAACCTTTGGACAGAAAACAAATGTAGGTTGGTTTAAGGGGAATGAGCCTCCAACGTGTTGTCAGGGTTTGTGGGTGAGGACCCAAGAGCACAGCAGCTCAGAGCCAGACTGGTGGAGGGATTCCACCATTAGCCGTGCAGCAGAGTGCGATCTCATTTCCTGATTCATCCCCCTCTGTGTGGCCATTCGACAGTCCAAGCCAGAGGAGGGTCTGACAGTTGCCCCCAGCTGGTTAACTCCTCCCAGTATGGGACTACTGATGAACGAACCCTTTTACCGGATAAGACGAGACAAAGTGCCCAACCTGCCCATAGTTCATGTAGAGTTTGAGTTGTGGTCTGCTCTGTCTTTCTGCTGGGGTCAGCTGCATTGGCATAGGGTCCCAAACCAGGGTCAGGAGGGGGGTCCTGGTCTGCCACGGAGGCCGGGAGCTGGAGGAGCCAGGCATCCCAACCTGAATCCAAAAAGCAATGCAGTTGGCTAGCTGGACGAGGGCTTTAAGAAGATGGTGCCCCCTATGGGGTCGTGGACCAGTGGGGGAGGAGGGCTGGCCGTAGATGACGCAACTAGTCAATGTTTTTGGGCAAAATGCTGCTGCTGCTGCAAAGAAGCACCTTCTTGAAATTTTGGGGATTGAGCCATCACAACCCTTTCTCACTCCCCTCTGGCTCATGGTTTTTGTGCGTGACCCACCTTCATTCTGCTGACTCCGTCGACTCTCCCACAAAATAGGCACCCTTAAAAAAATTGGCCTACCCTTTAAATAGCATTGCATTTTGCACACTTAAAAAATATATAAAAATCTTCTAATAAGATATGTCATGAGCACAATCATGTCAGGTGAGTATAAATCCTCGGGTAGTTTTAGCAGCAAATGCTGCTTGACACAGTTATTTCTACACTGTCAGGATGTATTTTATCAAAGCAGCAGCGTCCCACAGAGACTAAAGGTCTTCTTTTTTTTTTTAAACATGGGAGATCCGGCCAAGAGAAGCAGTTGCTTCACAAATGTAGGGGAAAAACATGGAAGTATAAAATTTAGCTGAAATTGAACTACACTTGACATACATTTCATAGGTTCAAATAGACTTTGGAATGCAGTGATGATATCAATTAATTTCTTAGCTAAATGCGTCACTATCCTATTTTTACTTTCCAGTGGAAGTCCAAGATCTGGAATGGCCAATTAGTCTACAGTTCTGTATTCCCATGTTTTGCTGGAGAACAGAACACAAATACACGGGGAAAATAAACCATTACTTTATGCACTTGCTGGAAAAATGTGCATGTTTTTATTTAGTGCATTATCTCTAAAATAATCACTCGCTGAGAGACATTCCAATACTTTGCACCCGCCCAGGCCAAATCAGCATTTTTTCCCCCTTGCATCTGAAAAATAAAGCATACACGACACTTGATGTTCCACTTACTGAGAATGTTAACTGCAGTTCCCAGACTCCAATACCCAAAATGCCACTGATTTGGCAGGAACGCTGCACAGCAGAGAGCAGCTCTGAAAAAATGGAAGAGGCTGAACAAAGTTCAGAGCAGTTCTGAGTATTGAGCGCTGAGTTGTATAATAAATGAAAATGGATGTGATGTGATTGTTTGTTGTAAATTAATGAGAAGAGATGACGGTCAATCAGTGCCAGCAGTCCAGAGGTGGAAATGTTATTAGTCATAATCAGTCATCTTTGTGCTGGGAAATGAGATGGAGTATTACTTTTCTCAAATATTACAGACTATTATTACTACTGATTACTCATCTTGATCATAAATTATCAAAGTAACTATCATTTTTACATACTTTTGGGAAGGCCTCATTACATTGTCATATGTGCTCTCTCTTATTGTGAAGTTACCCTTTCAAGGAAAGTAAGATCATATAAGGACGTAGGGGATAAACACTCTTGCTGCATCACACTTGGGAGATTTTGTTAGATGTTGACATTTTAAATGAAAACAGTAATAATCAGCACCAGAATCACAAAGTATCAAACCAGTTACGTCATGAAATAAGGACCCTCTAATCTGAAATGTGTATAACTGTATAAACTAATTCCCCCGATTGACAGAGCTACGGTTTGATTGTTGATTGAAAACAAAACAAATAATTGTCAAGGAGGACCAGTTAGACAAAATTTGCAGAAAATGCCCTTTTTCCCCGGTAAGAGGAAGTATGGTCAAGACAACTTTATTGATCCCACAAAAGGCAACTTGTCAACATCAACACATCAACAATACACACCATGTCATATTCCAAGTTCCGAGATAATAACTTTGGTGATCCCGTGACATTACCTCTTTTGTGGCATTATGGACACTCACATTAGTGTTTTCTTAGAGAAATGTTCAGCAAGTATGTAATTTAATGTTGGCACATTAGTGCTGGATATATGTAATGACATATATATAAATCTGTAGAACCAATAGCTAACAACGTAAACAATGCTGAAATAGATTGAATTTAGTCAAAAATTAGACCACTTTCCCCTTGGACAATGTTAGGATCTCCATTCCAGTGTAGTAGAACATTTGTTTTGTTATAATGTTCAACAAATTCATCAACAACAATTCTCCCTCCTCCGCCTCCTAAACTGCGATGAAAACTTGGCCCGGCTTGCAAAACCCAAGGTCATTTACTCTCTGATCCACGGCCGTCATGCGGACTGTACTGTAAGTTTATGCACACTTTGCAATTGTTTCAATAAATGCCCAGTGATTGTCAACGACCGGAGATTTGACGGAGGGGAAACCCGATAAAGGCTGCCCGGCAATCTGAGCGCTCATAAACATTCCTGGGACGTAATTACCCATTAAAGAAGAAGTAGCTGTTCCAACGCCAGGCCTCACACCTCGCCCCGACGAACGTATGTCTATGCATGCAAGCGTGTGAGTTTCTATAAAAATGGGGAGTTTTTTTTGGAGTCATTAATTAAATGTAATTGCAGTCAAACCAACTGTTATCAGCTTCTCCTCAAAGGCATTTCGGTTGAAACTCAAGATTATTTTGTTTTCCATTTGGCCTCAGCTGTCCGACTCGCACTTTAAACACTTTATAAATCCAGCCAAGTGCTAGCGTCTACATGCGGTATCTTCTTGCTCGAGGCAATTGTGGTACTTACTTATAAATGAGGCCTGTCTCGGATTGGTCACAGAGGCTTTGCTAACAAAACCGCAATCTGCATAAATCAAGGAGTCACAGAGGTAATGATCTTGTTTTTTGTTTATTGGGGGTTTTTTTGCACATGAAAGAAATATTTTGTCACTTTTACTCCTTTTAAACAAGCCAAGTTGTTCACAATCATTTATTCGCTTCTGTTGAAATCTCGCCATACCGCATTGGTGTGAGAGTAAGGGGGCTTTAAGGGCTTTTGATGCAATAGTTTGAAAGACACTTTAGAAGACAAGAGCCATTCCTGAACCCTGTCGGCGGGAAGGAGTGATGAGGATGAAAGAGCAAGGGGCGTTTGGCGTATAAACGGCCCACCGGTCAACTTAAGTCCCATTAGGAGTTCAGCACTAAAATAGAGGGGGGGGGGGGGGTAATGATGAAAAATGAATGTATGTGGTGGATGAATTCCATATGCTGCTCTCTTCTCAGACAGGAGCAACAGGCCTGGATCGGGTTACTCATCCCGAATCCCGATCCGAGGCCATCGAGAGAGAAAGCAGGAAATCTTACCGCAAATCAGCATCTGGGGTTTCTTTATCCTTCAGTTTTAAAATTGAATTTATATGTTTAGGGTCCCAAATGATGGAAGGTGGGTTTTGGTAGTTGCATCGTCAGGGCCCCGCTCACCCCAGGCTGGTTAGCAAAAAGTCCGGCTCTCTCCAGCGCAAAGGTCAAGACAGGTCGTTTTGAGGGAGCATGGAAGAACAGGAGTGTAGTTGTTGGCTTTTTTTCAAAATAAAGGTAGGAGGGTCTTGAGATACTGTATGGTGACAAGACTTATCCAACACTTCATAAATAATTTTGTACCATGCATGCATTTTCATTGTGTAAATACATAATAGTTCTGGTTGCATTAAATGCATAACAAGGCATGTTTTTTTCCCCTCCAAAGATATCAGGATAAAACTGTTAAAGTGAATTCTATTGTTTTGCCCATGTTAATTATCTGCTACAAAATCTGATTTCAAGACCACCCTAATGTCAACAGTCTCTCTCCAGCTTTCAACTCACCCTTTAATTACTATTGCATGGAGAGCTGAAATGTATTGGAGACTTTGTAACTGGCAGAGAATCTCACTGTGAGGGTGTTTGGAGAGGTATCGTGCCGTGGCAGAGAAAATGTGTTGAAAGACAGACGTGAAGTAGCTGTATCGGCGTGTTGTTCCCAAGACCCAAGTCCAAGATACCGCCACCGGCTGCGGTAAAGAAAATGGAAAGAACGAACTGAAGCAGATAGGCAGGGCTCCAGCTTTTCCTCGCACCATTTATGATCAACATTTTTCAAACCGCTGACCAGTTTATGCAAATACAGAACCCAAAAAGCGAGCAGGAGATGTGTGGTTCAGATAGCAGACCGCGGCAATAATGGGCTGGTAGCATGATGTATGAGCCAATTTAAATAACATAAACCTTCAGTTCATCTGGAAACCTGACACACGACTGTGCACATGTACAGACATAATATATATGTGTGTGAGCACACAATGGTGCAGCACATGCGGCATTAACAAACAAACATTCGCCCTTGCTACTCCACATGCCAAGTTTCCTGGAGTCGGTGGAACTATAGCTGCAACCACCTCTGTTGATTCGGTAGGGCCTCCCTTATCTACATCAGTTGAGCAGTAGGAGCCATGTTGGAGCATAAAGGAGTTCCACTTAATCATCTCATCAATGCATCTTATTCCACTGTGTCCGCTTTTGTAGCATGTAAAACCTCTTGTGGACAGTCTGGCTTTAATCACTTAATCTATCATAAAGTTAGAGTATGTACACACCAGAGTACTGCGTGTAGTTAAGCTATTATCCACTTCCACCTTGTTACTTCATCAGAGGGAAACATGTGGTTAACTATGGAGTACTGATGAAAAAGTGATGGCGCTGCATTGATTTTTAAAAATGTGGATTTAGGTTTTGGAATAATGGACTGTGGGCAAGTGGAGTAGTGGGTTTTGAGAAACTTCCAAGGTTATTTGGCCACTGTGGGGTCTAAGCTACTATTGAACTCTGGGGAGAAGACATGTTTGAAATTTAGTTTGACTTTCAGGGTCACTGAACCTATTACACACACTATCAAACTCAACACTCTAATTTATATGCTATATTTCACACCACAACAAAGGGGCAGACCTCTCCACTTGCTCAAGGTTTTAGCTTAGCTTTGGCCTTAGCACATCTTTCATAATGATTGATGAATGTTTAGCATTTATTATACAGTAAACCTAATGAATAACACACATATACATTTTCCTCTATATATGTGTGTATATATATGATATTTATCTCTACTGACATGAGCACCGGCATTTCAGACCAAAACAAAGGCGCGGACAACTCAACTTGCTTCAAGTTTAGCTTTAGCATTAGCAGCCAGTAGGGCTCTCCATGCCAAACCAAAGTTGACTCACTGCCTCAGTGTCTCGACAAAAACTTGGGTTTGGTTATGGAACGTGTTTTTTGGTTGGAACAGACTTTGGACAGTCTCTGTCCACTGAATGCCAAGCTACGCGTGCAGTGCTAGTGAGTGTTTGGCCTGCATGCACCAAAATGAAAGCGTGGTTGCGGCGCCCACCAAAACAGACAACAAGAAAGCCCACATATCAACAAACACAGAGGGAGTTTGACCGCAGTCGGCCCTGTTTCAGGACGCCCGCACCATACTAAGAGTTGTTGATGTTATATTAAGCTAAGATCTATTGTACAGAGCAAACCTTTGGGTGTAGCCAACCCTCTGGTACTATTGATTTTAGTGGGGGAGAGTTTTTTGCAGACAGGAAATAATGGATTTCAAAATTCATTAACTCATGAGACACAAAACTAGACAAAATGAAAATTATTTGAAATATAGTCGGGGAAGGCAGTTAATAAAATGCATCTGAATAAATGCAGTCAGGGGTCGACACACTTATGCGATCAAATATGAGTATATTTCTACCAGTAAACACTCACGCAGACTGCAGGTGGCCAACTGGGATAACAAACAGCATAATTAGGAACAGGTGGACGTTTTATGGCACTTTCAACTACAATTATTGGATAATAATGAACATAGAGCAAGAAGGGAAACAAGTATATTTCAGCAATCAGGAATATCATCAAAACCACAACAATTTGCCAGATGAAGTAGTGTCTGGCAGACTTAATAACAGAAAGGTGAGGTCGCTGCACTGAACAGGGGAAGGAAAGGGGATGCGGGAGTGAAAAAAAAAAATCAACTGGTCCACAGCCACATATAATACCACTGCTTCTGGAGCTCAGGCCAAGACTAAATGCTCTCTATGTTTCTCCAAATTAACGCTGCGATTTGAATGAGATGAAAGATTGGAATCAGATATCGGGAACTCAGTGCCGAGACTGAGAACAGAAGACTTAAAAACTGCTTAAAAAGGAGTGTTGCAAAATGAGTGTTACTCACCATCTTAAGAATTTTGATTCCATGTGACTAATATGTGATAATATTGTCAAAGCACTTTGTCATGAAAGGAATTTAACTATGTAGAAATTACAATACCTCTACTTTGTTAAAGGTGCTTGACACACTATTTTAAATTGTAACTATTAGCTATATAAAGGGGCGGAATGCTAACGCCGGCACACCTTGATTTTCGTGCCAGCACAAGGCCCCTGCATGTGTTTGCTAATTTGGTAGACAGGGATGCCCCAAGATGCACGTGCCGGCGCAGCAGAGGGAATGTCAGCGGAGTTGAATTTGGTGTCAGAAAGTTGCACTGCACTTACCCCAGCTCAGACCACATCTCACTGCCGGCGAAGCGGATCGCAGCTGATCTAACCCGATTTTTGTGGATCTGATCAGATGTGCAGGCAGACAAATGCCAAACTCTGCGGGCTGGTGTGGTGGATGTCAGACGTATTTCATTTATAAGGGAACAATGGTTCAAAGATCAACAAGGCCTAGCAAGGCAGCTTAACCAGTTTTTAAAGTAGGTTTGCAGTCTGTGCATTGCACTAGCCAAGCCTCGCAATGCTAAATTCTAAAGGTTATGGA
>CAESWR010002584.1:21691-42923 GCA_903171835.1 Mullus surmuletus | reverse complement strand
GTGCATGTGGGAGTCGTTTGAACAAGGTAGGTTGTTTTTGCATCGTGGCTTCTCCAAAAAAAGTTCTATCACGACAGCGCATGCTATTTTGTGTACATTCGTCAGACTTTTTGAATGTAGCGTCAGCATGTGATGAAAATGTAGTCACGGCACAAGGGAAGTTGATGTGTTTCATGCTACCACAAGGTAGGTTCACTTTTTGCCAATAGTTGAGAGGTTACTTTTACACAGCTATATGTATTTGTTGCCTCAGCTGTCCCAGTTGAAATGCCCTTTGATTGGTTGAGTTTGTTGAATGATTTTTGCATATAAAGTGGGCTGCTTGAAAATAAAATATCTACATCAGGAGATACAAACAAAAAGTCATATCTGATGTAGATGTATATACGATTGTTTAGAAAAAATTAAAAAAAGATAGTTGGATAAATTCTGACCACTCACTTGCCCACTCAAATCTATTAAAGGGTGACACGGGTTACCTTTACATGATTCTCATTCACTATATGAGAACAAATAATATATATATAGAACAAACAAGATTTCATACGAGAGTATGATGTGTTGTTGTCAAAGCTACACTTACATATACTTCACCAAGACCTCACGACACCAAGACATTTGAAGGTTGAGATTGCTTTTTCTTTCTTTTCTTTTTTCTTGAAGCAGCACAATGTAACAAATCAACAAAGGCATTTTTGCTTTATTTTCTAAAAAGAAGGTATTTTTCTTGACTTGAGAACCCTGAGTCCATGTTGCTTGGTGCCTCGGCAGCTATTTCCACTAATTTCAAGCATATTTGAGGATTTTTTTGTCTATCTCAAAGATGTAGATTTGTCAGGTAAATGTGGCTTCTACATTGACTGAAATCCGATGAAGACATTTGATACGTTTTGACTGCCTTTCCGCCATACAGATTGTTTTTCTTTTCAATCTTTCAGTAGGTGTCATTGAGCTCTGGAAGAACATATCAGGCTGCAGCTCAAACATCTGGGCAAACCTGTCTGTGTAAGCTACTCACTACCTTGTCTTTATTCTACTTCTGGTTGTATTATATTATACAATAAAATATTTTATAAAATATTTGATTAAAAACGACTTTTACAGTACAGTACAGGCTGTAGGCTTCTATCAAATGAAAGTGAAACTTCTTTGCTTTTGTGCATGTTGCACATAACTTAATTTTTACTTACTTTTTATTCAACTTTTTTCTTTTTACTTACCTTGCATTTACTTCTTGTCTTGCTTTTTGACTTACTTATATACATTTTGTTTCACTTTCTAGTCACTTTCTCTTTACTTTTTTGTCTTACTTTTTACTCACGTTTTGCCTATTTGCTATAACTCACTTTTTGTCAAACATTTTATTTGCAGGTTTGACAGGTTGCAAATTTGAAGTCTTCACACAACCATCTACCTTTCCGTTCAAACGAAAACACTGACGATGAATATGCATCCAAGAAGAGGGAACCCGTCACAGCTGCCCCCCCATTTGGTCAACCAACTGAAGAAGCTCTCTAAATCGGGGAGGGATTTCAACACACTGTACGGAGAACATGGTGGAAGAATGGAGGCCATTGCAAATGAGCTTCTGGAAGTCTCTAGAAAAGTAAAAGACACTCAACAAGACACCGATAGCGCCAGGATGCTCTTTGCAGTTGTGGGAGGACTTGGGATTGCTGGGATCGCTGCAGCTTTGGTTGCTGGATCCTCAGGCATAAGAATGGCATGGGCATGCACTCTGCTTTGGGGCAGCACGGCTGCTGTTGCCACGAGTAATCTTTCCAAGCCGCAAGTAGAGGAAGCAAGCACAAACACTGTGGAACAGCGAGGACAGGAATTTGCGATGATTGTTGAGCTGCACAGGAATAGCCTGGAAAAAATTAAAGAAGTGTCAGAGGAGTTCAAGGAGAAGTCGTCCTTGTTAATGACGAGAACTGGCGACATGGCAAATAATCAGCTTGACGCCCAGAAATTTCAACAGCGGCTGATGCAAATAGCTGAGCTGGTAAGAAGGAGCAGGGAAGCCTTCGACATAGCCAAAAGTGCGCTGAAGGGAGTCAGGAAACTAAACTTCATCATCACGGTCAGTCGCAACACCCCGACCTTGGAAGATGACGCAAAGTTGAGAAAGTGCATCACAGACACGGCGTCGAAATGTAAGAAAGTTGTTCAAGACTTTAAAAAATTGCGGGAGTTGCTCGAGGACTTTGACCAAATGTAGACCAAATCAGACATCTCATCCAGAAAATATATCAAATGTACGACAGTAGCGGAGGAACAATAAGTGGATACAAAATGTCAAATTCAGTGCCTTATATCCACATTTGGACCATCAGTTTTCTCTGTTGAAAGTTGTAAACTTAAGAACTCAATATCTAAAATGAAATGAATGACGCATCACAAATCCTTTCACAACAAGAATTTAGTGATGGTTTTCAGCAAATCAGACTATACTTATGTTTAGAATTTGTACTTTTTAATCCATTTTGATTCATGTTGGTCCACACGATTATTTCCTGCTGTTGATGTATAGGGTTTTGATGCTAGTTAACCTAAAGGAGTAAAGAGTATAGATTTGACATATATCGAGCTACTATATGGAGAATGTATGCCATTTTATTTTATTCTGAGTCACTAAAATCTGTTTAATTCACAATATGACCTTTCATGTAAATCTTATATTATCATTATAGTTTTTCTATAAAACACTACAGTGAAATCAAAATGAGCCTACATGTATGATTGGGATGCATTCTGCATGAAAATAAGTTTTTCCTGAATGTTCCATGTCTTCAAAAAGTAAAATACATATCTTCTAAAAAGTCAGAGTCAGGTTCTGGGTGACATGGGTCGGACAGGGGTGACATTTCTCAGTGTCCAGTCAGCTGTGGGTGTGGCTTCACATTCTCAGCTTCTTCCATCTACCCCACTGTGTTCCTCAATAGAATGCTCAATAGAAAAACAGTCAAACCAACTGTTTAAACTGAAATCTAAATCTAGATATTCATAAGGTCATCTTGACATGCACTGAAGGGATAATACACTATTTTAAAAGCTATTTTATTGAGAACTGCCACAGTGGAGCTCCGATTTTATGGATTTTTTTTATAAGAAAAAGGTATATTATTTTAATGCCAATACAGTGCTTTTTGTGATTAGTTTGGGAAAGAAGAAGGAGGAAACAAATATGAACAATAAAAGCACAAAGAAAATGAGTTAAGGAGCTGGTACCTCTGATGAGCTAAAAGTGAACAGCTCAATCCACTTGTTTGTGTTAAAGGGGAGATTCTTTAAAAAAAAAAAAAAAAGGTGTCACACCGTGGCCGCCTTCCAGACCCCTGTCATGTGTTTCCACTTTCGCTGTGATTGTGTTCTTCTTCATTATTCATTCACAGAGTTGCAGCGGTGGCCACCACTTGAAGCAAATGCCTTCCATGTGTCTCTAATTGCCTCGGTACAGGTATTTAACACGAGGTGAAGTCATTAACACATGGACACACTCGTCAGATGTGGAGTGAGGCGGGTGATAGAGTAGCCCACGGCACGCCATCCCAGAAGGCTTTGCGTGGTGGAAGTAGCCAGCTGTAAAATTGAGCTGGCTACTGAGTCCCTAGTTGTTCCTAAATGGTTTTTAAATAATATTGCATAAAATAATGGGTTTGATGGGTAACAAAGGTACACTTGGACTTTGAACATCATGAACATATAGGTTTAATTGCAAATTTAAAAAAGGAATGGTTTATCTAAAATATGATGTAGTCAAAAAAAACCCTGCAAACTCACACTTTATACCATCAATGAAATGCAAGACCTCCATCCCCCCACCGCTGCCACCACCATTCTCAAGTCAACACCCCCACCTAGTGTTACCCAGAGAACATTGCCCAACACCTGGCAAACGACCATAGAGGCTGTAACGTTTACTTTGCTAGAAAATAGAAAGAAGCAGTTGATACAGTCATGCTAGAAGGTGAAAGGTCAGGGGGGTCATCCCAGAGCAGATCTTTAGGTAGACATTCATTATAATTCTGTGTTTGTTATCCTCTTAATTGAATAAATCTGCGTCAGCTGGTTGCAGTCTCATATTGACTGCACACCCGCCCCCCCACCTAAAAAAATTGTCCCCATTGACGATTTCATGTTAGTTCTAATATTCAATTCAGTTCAATAGTTGTATGTCCATACATATAATAGCATATTAAGAGCAAGCTTGGCGGCAGGGGCAGATAAAAACTCCCCTTAACAGAGGAAACCTGGAGCATGACCAAGGGTCATCGGTTGGATTTGAGATAAAATCTTGTTGACGATGATCCGCTAAATCACCATTAACCAGTAACACCTCCCGTCTTTTCTTCATTCCTTACAATCATGTCTCATTACGCAGAATGTGGAATTATTTCTTACCCAACTGATCAGCGAAACCTCCATCGTGGCACTTGCGTCGTGTCAATAGAGCCGCGTGCATTTTGGTCGGAGCTCTGCGCCAATCTACGTCAGAGGGCTTCCCTGTAAGTCTATCTGCCATCAGCATATGGTCAGTGCAAACATTTGAGGACATCCCACACGCCCCGGCCGGTGTGCTCGTGCCAGATGTCACACGCAAACGCTGACGTCACGGGGGGAGGCGACACGCTGCAACATTGGTTGCCTTTTAATGGTCCTTGATCTTCATAGGAATTCACACGACCCTTGAGATGACCAGAACCTGTGTGTTTTATCCCTCAATTTGGCAGTATTTCAGTAATCCCTGTTGACTTGCCTTTTACTGTATCAGAAAGCCGACATGTGCCTTTGACTTTTTAACAACAAAAACAAACAGAAAAACAACAAAGTGTGTGTTTCAGCAAATCACATCAGCATGTGATGTATCTCGCTGTTTACAGTGTTTATGAGTATAATCTATCCTGAGGCTTATCTGACAGCAAGCGTGATCAGAAACCCCCCCCCCCCACCGCCATTCTCTATGGGCCCTAAACATGAGTAATGGTTCCTAAATGAGGGGATCATCATACCCAGTGAATCTGATTAACAATGGGGACGAGGCCGAGCTATTGATCAGCATAATGACCTTGAGAATTTGATCCCTATTGTTCCACCTGACTGATTGGAGATGATCCCGGATTCATCTTAACCGGGGGAATAAACACATCACACTGATTTTCGGGGTTGTGAGTCACCGTGCAAACACGTTGACCGCTGGAGGGGTTTTTGTGGGAAATGTGAGCATTAGCGGGCGGCTTTTGAAAACGTGCCTCATGTGCGTCACGGGCCTCGGCCCTTCGTTTGCTCTCTGGCGACTGGACTCGTGCTGATAACAGGTTGCGTGTGGAGGGGAAAAAAAACACATTACATGGAGAAATAGAGAAAAAACATCATAATAGAGAAACTTTGGTCGGCCCTTCAGTTTCCCCCTCATATAAAACAATGAAACCCATGGTGCATCTGGAGGAAAGATGTCTTATTTCTCTAAAGTTCTCATGCAATTAATGATTTCATATTTGGTGACATTTGTACACACAGTTTAATCCAAAACTGGAGAAACTATTGGAATCTCAACATTTGCACTAAATCCTTAAACCACCTTGTTTCTGATTAAGACGCTTCACTTCAAAGAAGGTTAATATCTGTTTGGTTTTCTTCGAAGCTGACTCTCGGGTCGTTTTCACTTTTTCCTTTGTGTTTGCTTTTTTGCCACCATCATCAATCACGCCCCAATCATCTCCCGCTTTGCGAGGTGAATACCGGGGGCAACCTGTCATCAAAGACCTCGCCTGCCTTATCACCCGTCGTCCCTCCGGCGTGGAGCTCAGTCCGACTCTTTCTGAAATGACAGCAGGAGCTGCGCGCGTCTGGCTCGTCCTCGCCCTCCAGCTCGGGTGCGTCACCCCGCTCGCCATCCCGCGCAGCAGAGGGGTCGCCCCGGATGCTGCGGGGGAGGAGGGGAGCCAGAAGCTGGACGCGCTGCTGCACCTGAAGGATCTACCCCGGGCGGCGGCCCCGCACAAGAAGGCGCCGCAGTTCATGCTGGATCTTTTCAACGCCGTGTCAGTCTCGGACGGGACCCCGAAGAGCCAGAAGGAGATCCTGGAGGGCAACATTGTGCGGAGCTTCGAGGATAAAGGTGAGCGTCCCCCCCAAAGTGTTTGCAAATAAAGTAAAGTAAAATAAATGCTTAATTTTTGTGGGAAACCAAAAACGCAGCAGTGAATGTAGTGCGTAATTGTCATCCAAAAGCGGAATTACGCACCGTTTGTCCCTGTTTAATCCACCGTTTTAAACACTTTTTTTTCTGTGCCGAATGTTTTTTTGTTTCTTTTTACTAAAAATCTTTTCCCCTGCAGGTCATGTTGGAGAGAGGTTCCACTTTTTCAACCTGTCGTCGTTCGGCAGAGAGGAGAGGATGATTAAAGCGGAGTTCCGCTGGTTCAGAAAGAAACAGAAGTTTTTCCTCGGAAAATCACACGGGCCACATTTCTATAAGGTAAAAACGATTTGGGCTGATGTTATCCTCGCAGCACTGAAGATCTTAACTGACCCATTTTTGTTTAAGCTTCTGGCGCAAATTAGAGAACTGACAGCTTTTTGTTGGGACTGCACAGGTGGATCTGTACGAGGTGCTGGACAGCCAGGTGAAGCCATGGAGAGGCAACCTCATCACTTCCAGACTGCTGCCTCTTTACACACAGGGATGGGAGGTCTTCAACGTCACACAAACGGTTGGTTGGATGTTTCATGTACATCCATCTCAAGATGAACACTACTTGGAAGAAAAAACATTTGGTATAACCGGTTCACGTCCCACAGGTGTCCAAGTGGATCCGCAACAGCCAGGAGAATAATGGCATTTTGGTGGTTACTTCTCTCGCCACTGGTAATTGGAGGGAGTCGGTGGTTTCCCCGCCGAAACAGAGCGGTGGAGAGCTGTCGGACACCGGAGCCTACCTCGTTATATTCTCAGACGATGGGAGGACAGGAGCTTCAAACCAGTCGTACCTGGGTAAGATGAGTGAGGAAAGCAGTGTGTGTGGATGCATAGATAGATGGATACAGGATAGATAATCCAATACAAACGTATAAAAGTGTGTCTTTTATTTCACTAATATTTATCGCTAGTTATTTTCTATTATTTCGAGAGAGATTTCATTTGCTGCTGCTACTGTGAAACTGTGAAAATGATATTTTGTTGCGTTTTATGGGCAATGACAATGTCTTTATATAGTTTCCCCATCCATACCTTGACCTATCATAGTCCGCCACCAGAGTCAAATCAATGCATGATTGTGCACAATAAAGGAGGAGCAGCACATGAAGGGTCCATGCATCCATATTACCATGTTAGCAAATTCAAGACAGCAGTATCTTGAAACACACAGCATGATGTTCTTCTAACCCTGTATGATCATTTTCTTTCAACAGGTAAAGCCCAACCTGCCGCAGACACACCTAAGCTCCATGAACACATCAGCAGGAGGCGGCGCGGGGCCCCGGGCATCTTCCCCAACGGCCACTCCCAGTCCTGCCAGCGCGTCCCACTCTACGTCGACTTCGAGGAGATCGGCTGGTCCGGCTGGATCATCTCCCCCCGGGGATACAACGCATACCACTGCAAGGGGTCCTGTCCTTTTCCGCTTGGGGGCAGCCTCAAAGCGACCAACCACGCCACGGTGCGCTCCATCATGCACGCTCTCAAGCTGTCCTCGGAGGACGTGGGCGCACCGTGCTGCGTGCCGGACAGACTGCAGTCCATCAGTTTGTTGTATTTTGACGACGAGGAGAACGTGGTTTTGAAGCAGTACGACGACATGGTGGCGTTGAGCTGCGGGTGTCACTGACTGCCTGTGCACCCTCCAACACTCGGACACAGAGGGGTGGGGAGATGATAGCTATTTTTAAATATTGTTTTATTTTGACAAATAAAAGTATACCTTAACTATTCAATGATCTATTGTGTAGTTTAGACCGGGAAAATACGCCTGATGAATTACATTTTGCTCCTGACATCTCTTCTTTAAACACAAATAAAGTTAACATCAACAAGATAATACTGTAACACGAAAAGCCCAAGACCCTGATTTCTGCTGCTGCCTTCTGTATCTGGAGATGCTGTCCATTGTGTTTAGTTTAAAACATGTCTGAACCTGAAATAAGAAATTATGAAATGTAGAGTGCCACAAAATTTGAAGGACCTCTAAATACTATAGTCAGAGCCTCAATTGTTTATGCTCAAGATAAGAATCACACGCGTCTCAATCCTTATTTACGCCAGAATTCATTGCTGGTTTAGTGAAGTCAAGAAGCCATCACCCACTCACAGTGTGTGTTTGACTCATTTTACCACCAGATGGCAGAATAGATACAGATACAGGCAAGAAATCTATATTTACTGCATTAGGCTTATATGCAGTAGTGTACTCTCCTCAAAGATGTTCGCCCATACTTAATTAGAATAAAATCTTTATTATAACAAATATAATAATAATAATAATAATAATAGTAATAATAATAATGAAATGTATTTGTAGAGCACTTTTCAAAACAAGGTTACAAAGTGCTTATACCAATAACATATAAATAAACAAATCCCACATTTCATTATCTTTGAAAAGACTGAAACTATTACATGTTGAATTGCTTAATAATATATTTAGAGTCAGATTGTATTAGATTGTACAAAAGTATTTGGTGTCTGTGGGTATAGTGTGTAACGCACCATCTGTTTTGATAAAGAATATCTGATTCACAAAAAGAAAAACAAAGACAACGCACATCAGGTGTTTTTTATTGGAATGGATCACAGACACAATACAGCCCTGCTTTACTCTAGTTTCTTTTTTAAAAAATGCTAAGGCAACAAACCTGCAAAAACCACATGTCCTTGATGTCCTCTGCTTATTAAAAAAACATGAATTGCAATAAAACTAGTTCAACCTTTTAAACAGTATAAACAAATGATGTGCTGTATCAAAGATATTCAACAGTTTCGCTTTAGCATGCATGATAGTTTTATATTTGATCAGTGGAAATCAATATAAAGTCACTGAATTTTGCTTGTTTCAAGTATCTCTAACGGGTGAATGAAATCTGTGCTGTGCTGCAGATCATAAAACAAAAAGGCATAAAACCCGAAAAGCAGTGAAGACCCCAACACCACTGTTCGTAAATACAACACATTTTCAGCAATTATAATAAATATTCCACATTTACAATCAACCTCTTCTTGTGTTTACATTTGATACAATGTGTACATGGATTGCCCATGTCTCTTATTTGTCTGCGAAAAAATTGCACAATGTCTAAAAAAACAAAAAAAACAAAATAACAATCGCCTAATATTCCAGCATTCGACAGCTATCATTCATTCTTAACTCAGTCAGCTTACATTCACATCATTCTCTTCACAAATTCAGATGGAGGCCTCGGTTGGTTCACAAAACCAACATAGATTTAAAGGCAAATAAAGAAACAATGTGTAAAAGAACTGTGATGAGGTGGAATAAACCTCCCATAGTAGTGTTTCTGGTGTGCCTCTCTGGTTCTTTTTCCTTCCATCAATTTCTTCTGTCATATATTTACATGGTGCACACAGAATCAGCATCATAAGCATCTTTCTTGAGGTGCTACATTGCCTCAGTGAAACACGGACAACACCCATCAATGCTGGCAAGAAATCTTTCTCAATAAATGAGGAAATGAAGTAAAGGCACACAAGTGGAGGATGGATACTATCAAGTACTCATGAAGACCCCCTGCCCCGTCAACTTGAACAGTCAAGCTCCTCGGTGCCGAGGAATTCCCCCAGCAAGTGATCGTGTTGACCGTAGACAGGCTCCAAGTACGGCTGTCCCTGCTTACAGTGCATTTGCCTCGACCTTTCTAGGTGCCTCAGCTCTTCCGGCTCCATGTGATGGGCAGGGAGGGTCGCGTTCTGAGCCATGGGGGACAGAGGCACCGGGACAAAGCCGTGGTAAACAACCAGTGGCGGTGTCAGGACCTCCATGGGCGATGGCTGAAGAACGGCACCTTCTGGCGGTTGGACCGGAAGCTGCACGTAGCTCCCTGTCTCCGGGTCAAAAAATGTTTTTGTCTTGACCTGCACCGGCATGTCCACGAAGAAGTACTGCCCTGAGTCTGGATCCTGGAGGAGCTTTCGTTGGGTCATGGGGAAGGACTGCGTGACGATGGTGTGCTCGATGCTGGACTGGCGGGACAACTGGCTGTTGTGGCTGGACTGGCGGGACAACTGGCTGTTGTGGCTGGACTGGCGGGACAACTGGCTGGACTGGTGTGACAGAGTCGAAGAATGAGGTGCATCCGAGCTGTATGCATCAATGCTGTGACTCCGTCTCGGCGGGTTGTCTTTGCTGGACTTGTCTCTGGCCCGGCCCCTCTGCTGGAATTCATCCATGATGGACTTCTCAATGCGCTTGCTTCTAGGATCAAGCCTCTCGGTGGTGGACATGTCAGCGCTGAGTCTGCGCTCTACCTTGTCTCCCAAGTAGCGGTCGATGCTCTGTGATCGGTTGAAAGGCCTGTCCGACATGGGCTGGTCGCCAACATGTGCTTTGTACACTGGCACGTTACTGATCACCCTGTCACTGCTGTAGTGTCTGTGCTCAGGCTTTTCTCGAGTATGTCTGCTGCTGCCGCGGCCCTTTCTTTCTGCAGTGACACCGAGTGGCGCTTCTTTGTCGACGCGATCAACAGAATCTTGGCTCCCCAGAGTCTTGCGGCTCACGTCTGTCCTGTTGCGAGGAGGGTTGTCACTGTCGAGGCCCGTCCCTTCAAGTCCACTCCTCGTGGAACTGCTGCCGCTACGGTGATCGCCTTCTTTGTCCCTATGTTTTCTGTCGCCGCTCCGGTGAGACCTGCTGCTTTTCAGCTCAGATTTGTCGATCCTGTGCTTTTCGTTTTTGTGTCTGCTGCTGTTTTCGGATGACCTTTGAGGTGACTTCTGGGCCTCTTGCTTTTTTATCCTTCTGTTGGTCAGCTTTATGGCTTTGAGAACAGCCTTTTCCGACTTTGGTAGGACTGCTGGTGGTTTTAGAAGTCCCGTCTGGCTGTCATTGGCACTGCAGGTGGATCCTGAGTGCTCGCTGGGAACCTTCAAAACTGTCTGGTCTGCGGATGCTTCTGCAGTCATTCCCATCTCCTCCGCGGTGTCAGTTGTGCTAGTTGTTAAACTCTCCATGCCCTCAGATGATGGACTTACACCAGAATATCTGTCTTCCTCTTGGGGGACCGTAAGGAGTCCACCAACCTGGGGCTTCTTTGGAGTATCTCTCTGTAGATTAGGGGGAGAGAGCAGGAGAGGCGTCTGTTCTGACAAAATCTCTTTAGGTATGAAAATTTCATTTGCGGTTGAGGCGCTGCCACAGTTGTGGGTTTCATTAAGTGATGAAACCACTGAATGTTCTTTGACGTGGTGTGACTCTTCTTCTCCCTTCTCTGAACTGCTCAGATTGCTTTTAGGCGACCAGGGCTGTAATATCTTCTGCTGCTGTGCTCTCTTACTGAAAGTGTTGTCTTTGATTTTGAACAATGCCGGAATGCCCAAAGTTGGTGAAAAAGTGTTTGAGGGTGATATTGGTGTCTGATTGGTCAATTCATGATTTGAACTCTGACCTGTTGTGGTAGTTTCCCCAATTGCCGTTTCTTTGGGCAAGACCTCTTTTTCTTTTTGAGGATATTTTACTGATTTCTTGCCAAGCTCTGGTTCGCTCTCATGATCACTTAAAGAATAGTACTCCACTTCAGGTCTGTCAGAATCCTGCTTTGAGTTCCTCAAAATATCTTCAACTCCATCGTCAACGCCTTCCACTTCTCCGATTAAGTTTTCCAGGGACTGGTAAACATTTGATTCAGTTTCAGTGTTTCTGTGCAGGGCACTCTCCACCGAGAAGTACGATGATTTTGAGGACAAGCTGCCTTGATCAGGTGGGCTTTGAGTGACGCTGACACCATTCACGAGCAGCAATGGGGATATAACATGTCTGGAGCTTTCATTGAGATCATCTGCATCCACATTTGTGTCAGGGATAGCTGCTCTGTCTGGGTATTCTTCTGGTGCTTGATTCTTAGTTTCATTATCATCAGAAATCAGTAACTGATCTGGCCTTGGTGGGGCCTTTCGCTTCACCTTGGATGTTTCTGGGGCTTTCACTTCACTGCTTGGGCACGTACCAATACTTCCACCCTCCCTTGCTTCAATCATATTTGTGTGCAGGTTATTTGCTTTATTTTCATTTCCTCTTGACTTTGATACCGAAGACATCTCATTTTCATATTTTGATTGTTTTGAAGGTAAAACCTGGTCACATGGGACAGTATTGTCTACAGAGTTTGATTTTGAATTTGTATTTGTGACCACATCCCTCATCTCAACATTTAAGCTGCTTTCGCTATGAACTGGCAAAGCGTCTTTTGTGAATTTTTGTGTTCTCAAGCTTGTTCTTGTCATCTCTTTCACCAAGTGCACGTCGCCATTTTCACATATTCCATCTTTGTCAAAGACAATTTCCTCTGCAACATTTTTCAGTTCATTTAACTCATTAGTGACGCTTCCATCTCTTCTGTTTGCTCCTTTTTTGCTCCTTGGGGGAACAGAGGGAGCATCTAATGTTTTGCTTTCGTTTTCATGTATTAAATTCTCCATGATTTGTTCAGACTCCTGCTTTGCTTTGGAACTCAAATTCCCAACCTCCGAATTATTGTTGATGTAATTGGAGTAACCAATTGTTTCATCATGTACGTGTTTACCCTTATTTTTTAGTGTATTTAGCTCGTTGTCAACCTTGTCCATGCCTGGTAGCGCTACTCTAACACCTGATTTGTGAGTCTCACCAAGTTTAGGTTCCGTTTGTGAAAGGATATTTCTCATGTGATTGTGGTCTCTCAGATCCCCTAGCCTCTCCCTGAGGTCTGCCTCTTTAATTGTGTAAGCGCCGGCCTCCATAGAGTCTTTCAAATGTTTTTTACTTTGCTTTGTCCTTGCTACACAACTGTCATCACCATTCAAATCTGCAATAACTGGTTTTGCACCCTGCTCTGCACTCTTATTTCTTCGGATTTGCCTCTCTGAGATTATCTCTTCAAGCGCCATTTTGGCTTTGTCGTAGTTGTCGTTTATAAGTGCTTTGTTGACGATGACGTTGGTGTCTATCTTTGTGTAAGCTTCCTGTTTGCTGAGCTCCTCTTTCTTTGCCAATATGTCCCTTTTTGCTGGCGTATTCCCTCTCATAGACAGCATGCCCTTCTTCATATTCCTGAGCTCCCTTGAGATCAAGTCATTCTTAGCTCTTGCCTCCTCATCAATGCTAATGCCTCCCGATTTGCTCTTCCTGCTCTCGATGATGTGGTCACCAAGTCGTGCTCTCTCCAGCTCTTTCAAAGCGTGCAAATCACTAATTATATTCTCGCTGTCCCTCACTTCTCGAGGTGACACCATCTCATCATCTTTCTCTGCTCTTGCGTTCACTTTCTGATCACCGTTCTCGTCTCCACGTTCTTTGTCTGTTCCTGCATATCTCTGATATTTGATGTAATTATTCTGTCGGGCGGAGAATATATGTTTGAGCTTCCCTTCATTGTGGACAGAGTGTGCGTCTTTTGTTGGTAGATCGAGTTCCCCCAAGTTGCCGTTTGTGAGTTTGTCAGTGTTTGGTACTAGCTGTTTGTCAAGAGTTAGTTGGATATCAGATTTAGCAAAGGTCCTCTTTGGAACTGGAGGGGGTGCTTTCTTGAAAGTACCATTCTTGTCTTTGAGTGTTGTCCCGCTTGATTCATTTCTACTCATAGATGAAACAGTTTTTACTGCAACTGAACTCTCCTTTTTGCCACTGCTAATTTCCTCTGAAACAACATCAATTTCACTTTCCCTCCATTCTATATTTTCTGTGATGGGTTTCTCTGTGCTCTCTGGCTTTGCGGCATGAATTGCTTCCTTTGCTTCTCTGATCACATCGATTGTGCTCATATGTTGGCTACGAGCATCTTTTTCCTTTGAGCTAGAAGATTGTGCAACAAAATCATTTTCTTTAATGTCTTTTGCTTGCCTTTTTGCTTTGTCCAGTACATTTGGTGGGGTTTTTTCGACTGGTACACTTGCAGACGACCCCTCAATATCAACTGTACGTGGTGAAATTAAGGGTGAGCGATCTTTGTTGACTTTCAAAGCATTCGGCGAAAGCCCTGTGTAGGTTGGCGGCGCTTTCGGAGAATGTACTTTGTTTAATGTGAGTGGTAAAAGTTCATTCGTCTCAGCTGTTTCGTCTATTTTCTCCTGAGCAATGGTGCATACTGGGACTTGCAGATATTTTATATCGCCCTCAACAGGGCTTGTGCGCTTGTACAAATTTAGGGAAGGATAGTTTTGCTTCTTAGCAATGGGGCTTTTGTTCTTTTTCGAGTGTATAAGAAGAGGGACGGGATTTTCCTCACTGTTACTATCCTTTTTAGTTTGCAGTAGATTTGATAACAAATAATCATCTGACAGAGGTCTATCGGCATCAGGCTTAGTAAGACCAACAACTGGGGTGCCAGTCGACTCCAAAACTGGACTGCTAACTGTCAGTCCATCACTAAAAATGGCAGGGGTACTAAACCCAGATGCTATGCCTTCGGACAGAGCTTGGTGGAGTTTCAGACTATCTGACAGTGGAGATTGGGTGCTACTCTCTGGCAATTCATAAGTTCTGAATTTAGGTGGGCTGTAGCGGCTTTTTACCCTCTTCCTGTTGTCTTTGAGGTTGAAGAGGATGCTGGATGCCAGTGATTTGTAGCTGTCCCGCTTGACCGGAGGCTCTGGGGTCAGTTTGGCCTCTGAGTGCGGTCTGAGGGGCAAGTCGAGCGCAGAGGGGGAGAGGACACTTTGGAGGATTTCTGATGTTTCCGTTGGCTGTCTGGAAGGGATGAGGGGAGTCATCAGCTGGCAGATGCTGAACGGGGTAGAGGCCAAAGAGCTGACCTCCTCAATCGCTTTCACTTCCACAGATCTTGCTTCATTTTTAAGCAACAGAGAGGTTTCCTCCACTGTTGTTGAATAGCTGTCCTGGGCTGGTATTCTTGGCTGGTTGCCTGGAACAGCACTTTTTGCCCTGGACCTGTTACGCCGCCAGGGGGCAGTGCTCCCCTCCCCTCCTTCTGACGAGCACCGTTTCTGAGCCTGTGGAGCTGTGGGCTTTGGCAGGACCTTTGGCGGCGAAGGAGGAGGTATGGGTTTCGAATCAGCAGGAGGGGGGGGCTCTGCTGCAGCTTCCTGGCATGGCTGCCTGACCTCTGAATGCAGAGCCTCTTTTCTGTGTGTCTCGGTCAGCTCCTTGTAAAAAGGTAGGTCGTACCATTTAGGGGTATTGTCTACCGGGAGATTAGACGTGTCCTCCTGACCGAAAGAGAATCGCTTGGAATCTCTCCATGTTTGAAATGGGCTGAACTCACTGTGAAGGAAAAAGTTTTTGATGTTAAGCTTCCTTAGCTTGACAGTGGATTTGCCATTTTTGATCTTTGATTTCCCAGAGGGAGGAGCAACATCTTTGCCTACTTTGTTAGATTTGCCATTGCCCGAGTTGTGGTGCTGATTGTTTTTGTAGCGTCCATCTGTGAGATTGGCGTGATAATCCGGAGAGAATTCCGATAACTCTCTTTGAATGCTGCGAAGTGCTGATTTATCCCATGATTCCCCATTAGAGTCTGTCATCCCATCATTTTTGATTAACAGCCCCTCGCAGCTTTCTTCTGTAGCACTTAATGCTTTGAGAAAAGAGGACATGTGTGACATATTCTTTTGCTGCTGCTGTTTCCACGGTTGGGCATCATTTTTGTTGCCCTTACATTGTCCTTGCTTTTTAGATTCCTTGTGATGAGTCTTTTTATGGGGTTCCCCTACCAAGGGTTTGTGACAGCTAAAAGGTGAGTATCCATACAAAAGGTCGTCATTGTAAACGGCATCGTCTCCAACGCAGAGGCTTCGAAAGGCCCGATCGGTGAGCGTGCTGACCTCGCGGTCAGTCTCGTCCATGAACAAGTCCGTGAAGCCATTGGGGAAGCGATGGTGGAGCATGCTCCCCATCCGATGGCTCAAGTGACGCTTTTCCATGCAGCTCATGATGCCAACAACTTTTTCACTGTCTCGTGCATCACCTGTTCGGCCCTCTCGACAGCCAAGACAATCCTTTGTAGATCCAATTCAGGTGGATATGTGGGAAGTGGTCCTAAACAGAAGACAACAAAGTCATTACTGGAATTTCAAGTTTATGTTTCTTCTAACCTGTTTACATTCACACACTTTTGTGCGGGCAGAAAAGAACAATGAGGTTGTTTGGTTGATATTATGGCTATAAATGGTTTTGCACTCTGTAGGTTTGTTGATGACCTTTATGTACACGACCTGTGCCAGCCGCGGCCACGCTGTCACGATGCAGGCAGCAGACAAACACTTCATGCACTTGTCTATTTAAAGCACTGTATGGTGCCTTAAAATGTGAACACTAAGCATACCCTTGGTGTTGAAGAGAACAGCTCACACTCACTATTAGAAAGACAGTATTTTACTTTTACTGTTTACTGTAATGGACACTAGGGCATTATAAGTATGGCCATTACAAAGGAAAGACAGACTAGCATTTGGTCTTTTCTAGTTAATTACTTTTTTTAAACATTTAATTGAATGACTGGCTGCATATATAAATCATTTCTTTGCACAGCTTTGAGGAGGGATATCTCTGCAGGGTGGTTTGTGCCACACAATGTCAAAATGCAAGTATATCATCACATTATTCACAGTGTGCCTGAGCAGCAGCTGCTCTACTGTAGCTTACTTTAGCTATCTGGGTGAGGTCTTAGAATAGCTCATTAACCCATTTATATGCTCTGACCTGGGAGCATAGCCACGAGTATATCACTCAACTCTTCAAATATCCGCACAACCATGACTCTCCTTATAAGCAGATGAGGTTGTTTGAGACAAATAAAAGACAAGACATTGGGATCATTCAACAGGTATGATTCAAATAACTATGTATCCAAACTGTTTTAAACTCAAAGCCACTCAGTTTTACAAGCACAGAAAAAAATGTATTATCATCATTAAAACTACTAATGGTACTCGAAAATCCATTTAGAATTAGAGGACCTGAGTGGCTTTTCTGTATCTTGACATATTACTGTAGCTGGACTTATACGATGCATGCGCTTTCCAGGAGATGTTAGCGGCCAACAGCTCCCATAACACGAGATCAGTAAGCAACCACGGTACTTTCCCAGCATCTGCTTGCGAAGTTATACCCAAGGAATGGGCCCATGTAACTAACTGTATACATGAGTAACCTAATATGTGCAAACACCATCATGTATATTACATTTCTACGAATAAATCATGCATCTTGGTCTGTATGGATAAGAACAAATAGCATGATATCTAAAAGATGAACTGTATGATCTCCTGCTGCGTTCCCTCACTACTTTCCTCCTTACAATCCTCTCACCTTGGCATTGAGTTTTTCATGCTGGACGTCCGGGTCCCAATAGACACTGGTATCAAACCGCCAATCAAAGAATCCAGTGCAGATTCACCTGCTGAGAATGAATTCTAGTTAGCAGCTGTCTCTCGTAGTAAACCACCTGTTACTTTTGACAATCAAAGACACAGAGAAAACTCACCAAAGTGAGTCAAGACCACTGAACCATGTTCAAATGCACTGGCGTGGCCAGGCTGCTGATAGCGAGCTCAAAAGATACCAAAATAGACACACAAGTCAGTGTGGCCAAACTGAGCAGCAACACAGGATGCAGCTAGCTGGTTCATGTTGGAATAACCAGTGGGTGTCGAGTGGCAGTGCAAGGCAGGGCAGCAGGATGAAATAGACACTGTCATTGGTTATTTTTGTAACCAAGCAGAAGGGGCTGATAGGCTCCCACATGGACCTTCTTCACTGTAGAGCACCTCAGAGAGTCCTTATGTCAATTAAGATGAAGCATTGATTATTCAGGCCTTCAGGGTCAACTGAGGTCACTGCTCTCACCTGATCATCACCATCAATGGCTACTTAGTAGAGTTTACGTTTGTGTCTTCCAGGGAAACAAGTTCACCAATATAGCCCATTACATTACACAACTCCAAAGTGTGACAGTCCCTGAAGGCGAGACTGGCTGCTGGGGATGTCTGCGGGCTGATATGGCTGGGCTGGGAAAATTCCTGTTGTTCAAGCTCTGTTTACAAAGCTGGAAGTCTAGTTTTAGGACAGATGCAGCTGTTGTTGCCATGAGATTAAGCGGAAGTGGAAGGGGCATTTTGTTGTCATGAGTCAGAGATCAATGGATGAGGTCACATGTTAGAGTTCACCCTGTGCTATCCCCAAATGGAGAAAGTGGGGGGAGGCTCAACTTGTTTTGATATGTCACCTGCTACCTTTATGAATCCTTCAGTATAGGATAGGTGATTTATACAGCATTTGTTATTCTCATTCATCCAGGCCACAGTATATCTTAATTTCAAGATAGACAACAGGAGGTAACAAACATGGGTGGCTACGTGTTTACAATATGAAATGAAAACTCTCCATTAAACCCTCCAGAACCAAAGAACGCCCAATGACTCTGTGGCTCTAGCCTCCACAGCTCTATTTTCCATCAAAGGTGCCGTATTTAAGCCGGCCTATTTGCATCCACGTTGTCTTTCATAAGGTAATGGCCCTACACTGTGCCAACCACACCTCTAGAAATCATCCTAGTTCTAAGCTTTGCATATGGACAGGTCAAAAATAGTCAGCTCATTCGACATATTCACTGTACAGGGGGAGGGGTTATAAGGTCTCTCGGTTGTCCTTTAAAAATCAACTGGCACAAACAAACAATTAGTTTCTTGTATCCTGGCAGGAACCGTATATTCATTTTTAACCAGGAAAAGTCCCTGCATTGTTTTGGGGAGATAGGCTTACACGCTGAGCAGCACAGGGGATATCAGGTTGTGGGCAGAAGTGCAGTCCATGATAGCATTTCGCTTTTACTGTCTGGAGTCATGCCTTGCCCAGAGCGGTGGTCTCACATGGGCCTGTCTCTCATACTCTTTTCCTGTCTTACCTTTCTCTCACTTTTCTCTGTTTGCCTCCAGCAGCCAATTACATCCAGCGCCTGTGCCAGCTAGACAGATTTAAACCCTCAACACAGCCAAAACAGCTAACACACCCTATAATAGTATTTCAAGTGAAACACTGTGCAAAATCTGTCTTTTGAGATTGAGAGTTGCATATTCCTTGAAAACCTGAGAGGAGGCTGCAAAGGTTTGTGGAGAATACTCAAATGATTATCTTTACCAGGTGCTATTCATCCAGATAATACCAGTGAGTATGCAGGAAGTCCGGACCAGCAGCCTTTGTTTATGCCTTTGTGACTGACACCCACATGTGTTCTGGGTGGACCAAAGGGATCCAGTAAGCGGCCCGTCTCATGCACAACCAGAGTGCTTGAACATGCAGGCAGAGGGGTAAGTGGCCTTCAGGATTGACAGGCCAGTAAAACCAGGTATGGGGAGGCATTAGACAGCTGAGACAGATCGTGAAGGGCAGAAGGCATGAAAATGATGTGGTATAAGAGGGGTTCAGAACGAAACAGAATCCAATAAGAGCTTGATTTAAAAAGCTCCTAAATAGAGAGCGTATAATTCTGTGTGCATGTTAACAGTTTGCGTGTCCTTTGTGTGGTCATTTGACGGATGATCTTCTCTGGATGAGGTGCAAACATAATAAATGAAATAAATGAAATGCACTGGTCCATGTACTGGTTGTCACTGTGGAGAATTTGAATGCAGAGGAGACCGAGAGTACGAAAATTTAATTTGATGCCTTGGCATTGAGGTTTTAGTGGAAGGGTCTAATAAACACATCGTTGAGTTACAGAAAAGAAAACTAAATATAAAAACAGGCGAAACATAATATGGAAGGGGATCTGTGGGAAGTTCAATGCTTTGGGTTGAACAAGAAACAGAAGCTAGTAAGAAAAGATGGCAAGATACATACGAGGAAGAACAGTGGAGATGAACAGTAGGGGCTTTCAACACAATTTCTTTTATGGGATACATTTAGTGTCTTCAGATAGTCATGAAATAACATATGAATGTGCTTCATGTAAGATTTTGTTGAATATGCACTGAAAAAGCATAATAGTACCCTAATTGAGGCTATTTGTGCGCAAAGCTGAACCGGTTTGCCTTTGCCTGTGAAACGTAATAAATCTATGCAACAATAGTCAACACAATTGTTTTCAGGCTTTCTGATATCTATGCTAACTTTGAAACTTCTGTTACTCTGAATTACAAACTCATGCAGAATTGTGGGGGTGATGACATTACTTACACTGATAAATAGGAATCAATGAGGAGGACATGTCTGCGTTACTGAAAGTGAAAGATTTAACTGTGAATGTGGTGAAATATGATTAATTGATAAGAGGTCCTTTTTCACAATCTGCAGCTGATGTTGCATATGCTCAGAGATGACAAGATACTGACAGACTTTGCATCCATAAAGACAGCTGGCATAATCTGCTCCAGGTGATATTTATCACACCAACCGTTTGCTCACAGGTTAAGCATTCAAGTGAAAAGTTGGTAATGTGATCATTAATACCTCATCAACAGTCCTCTATTCTAATTACATGATTCCTAACACGAAGGTGATAAAGTGTCCTCGTCTCCCCACTGCATGCTGTCTGAGTCAAAACAGGATCTTAAGTCACTGGGAAAAATCCAGCCCAGATTAGACAGAGAGATTGAATTATGTTCCTGGCAATAAATCAAAGGGATGTCGTGTCTGCTCTGGAAACATTTGACCCAGAAATCTTTCCAGCTAAACCACATCACCAACCACCATCCAACAATCTGACTCGGCAATGTCTGAACCGACAGACAGTTATCTTTTCAACAAGAGAATCAGTCACCCAGAAGCCCACCAGGGGACAGGCCCATTTTACCGGGTGTTCAAGGTGGAGGGATCTCTAAATCAGCACAGTTTAGCAACACGCAGGAAATGACTTGCAATCTGTGTTGCATGTTTGAAAAGAATTTCACAGAACTGGAGGAAACAGGTCAGGGGGAAGATGAGAGCATTTCAGACACGGTGGCCTTCGTCACTCTTCGTCAGAGCTATCCTCATCATCGGTGAGTGCGACGAACATCGCTGTGTTGTAGTCTTGGCGCGCCTTCGTTGCGGTCTTGGCCTTTAGTCTTATTAAGGTGATGGGTGGT
>CAESWR010002584.1:0-14869 GCA_903171835.1 Mullus surmuletus | reverse complement strand
CTTCATGTACCTGCATGTGAGCCCCTCTTAAAATGCGAGTGAACGTGGGTCACTGGCAAACACTCGCTAGCACTGTACGCATTGCCGAGCATTTGACAGTGAAAGACTGTCCAAAGTCTGTTCCAACCAACAAGACACGTTCCATCACCAAACCAAGTTGTAATAAAGAGAGACAAAGCCAAGAGTCATCATTGGTTTAGCGTGGAAAACCACCAAATATCATATATAGCCCCTTTAATTTCAAGAGAAGCAGGCCATGTTATAAAAGTATCATATGTTGTCTTGCAGCTCATTTTCACTGTAATACAAAAACCTTGCATGAATGTTGCTCCTCCAGATTTGTGTTTGGCCATCAACGTCACCATCACCCCGTCCCCTTTCATGGTAGCCCAGGAGGGTCAGAACACCACGCTGTCGTGTGTCGTATCCCAGCGGCGTCGCAACACAGCCTTACCGGTGGTGAAATGGACCTTCCTCCCAGCAGGCACGGACCAGCCAGAGGATGAACTGCTGATCGCCCGGGTCAACATGAGAAAGGCCCGCTTCTATGGCAACTACACCAAGAGTTTCTCATGGCCCAAGATGAAGCTGACGGTGGTGAAGCAGGGGAAGATCTTTGACCTGACCATCCTGAATGTGTCAGAGGGGGACCGTGGGCGTTACATATGCAGGGTCCAGGAGTTTAAAAAGTACCAGGACCGCTGGAAGGCCTCATCGAACTCTACTGCTGCTACCGAGCTCAGAGGTAAGAGGGTGTTTGTGGATTTTCTCAGTCATCCAGTTCATAGTTTATCTTAAGCGCTCAGAGTTGGCAACTGGACATTTCGCCTTAATCCACAAGTCTGAAACTCATCAACGACTCTCGTGGGGTCACACAAAGGGGTCTAATGAGCCCATTGTTTGAGCCAACGACCATCTGAAGTGGGACCACCCACTTACAATACCTGAAACTTCTCACCAAAAATCTGAACTGAAGCTTCTTGGATGAGAGGTAAATCCAGTTGCCTTTCCTGAATGCTTAAGGTAAGAGGATGTATTTTAATCTCTTGTCAGTTATAGCGAGACATGTCGAATAACTCCCCTTTATCTTTAAAACACGAGGATCAACCACTGTTAATATTTGGCTTGAAGGTATTTTCAGTAACATCTTTGTAAATCCCTTACAGTTAAGATGCAGCCTTTCAAAATGGCTGACGTCCCAAGCTGAAAGACTCCTGCACAAGCTACAATACGTACTGGGAGAAACCAGTAGAATTTGATGACGGCCATTGTTGATAATGGTAATAGTGGGTCTGCGGTGATGCACCATTAACAGCACAGAGCTGCAGCTGTTACTGAGCGACTGCAACTGTGAACACATGGCAGTGTTTGTTTTTCGGTTTTAGATGGTCTTCTATGGAGAAAAGTGGTGATGCCTGTTAAGGACTTGCCAGCATACCACTATCAAGCAGAACATTGTGACCACTGACAGATGACGTGAATATCGCTGATTATCTCTTAATCACGGCACTTGTTAGTCGGTGGGATATATTAAGCTACAAGTGAACATTTTCTCTTCAAGGTTGATGAGTTAGAGGCAGAGAAAATGGGTGCGCTTGAGCTGACGGCTGGCCCGAGTGGACAGATCCATAAGATGGGCTCCTGTGGTTAAAATTTCTGAGGAAGTTAATCCTGACTATGATGAGTGTCAGAATACACAGTGTACCACAAGTAACTACTTGTGTGTGGGAGTGTATAGCTGCTGACCCCTGTCCAGCACCATCAGAACTGGACCACAAAGCAAAAATGTTGGTTTGAGGCGTTGACTTGGCCTCCAAATTCCCCACATCCCAATCCAATCGAGCATCTCTTGGATGTGCAGGTCAATCAAGTCTGATCATGGAGGTCTCACCTGGCAACTTTACAGGACTTGAAGGTTCTGCTGCTGACATCTTTGTGTCAGATACCAGAGCACAACTTCAGCGGTCTAGTGGGGTCCATGCCCAGACGGGTCTTGGTTGTTTTGACAACAAAAGCGGGACCAACACAGTAGAGGCCAGATGGTCAAAATGTGAAACAAAAAAACATTCCATTTTGTCATCAGGTCCTTTCACTTCCACAAAACAGATTCCAAGAAAAAACCAGAACTCCAGGAAAAACTCTCCCCAAGAGTGCAGTCATGATTATCCGGTAGCTGCAGTGGATGATATGATTCATCTGGCTGAGACGACATTGAGTGAAAGCAGTGTCCTGCTTTTGATCTGAACGGGGTAAACGTCACTGGTTAGTTAAAGGCTGTGTCTAAAGGGAGCCTGCATCGACATTGAGCTGCGGCTTTGACTGAGAAGATGATCTTGGAGAAATAGCAGTGTTTGGGTTTGCTGCTGCTGCTGCTGGCATATCTACAGAGAGGAAAAGATGACACATCCACTGGTGCCATATAGCACTGAAGCCCACTCACTTTCATAAAAACAGATGCAAACTTCAGACGTTTTGTTGTTTTTTCACCTCAACTTTATAACTGCGTCCATATTTGTAATAATCATGTTCTTTGGTTCTGGAGTTATTTGGACTCATTCTTGGACCTAGATGCATAATTCTTTGTCTGGACAAAAGAAACAAATGTTCCCTTTTTTAAAAAATTAATCTGAACAGACTACAAATGTTTGCGCCAAAATATAGACAGTTTCTCAAATTCAAGTGCTGTCAGCATTCATTTATAATTTCAGACACACTAGATGTTCCTCACCACATTTTCCATGGAGGCCATCCTCCAGGCGACGACTTTGGGTGTCCAAAGCCAAGTCTGGGTCCAGGCAGACGTGCAGCCCTTAACGGGAGCTGTTGACATTGGCACTGTTGAGGAGTTTCCCTCCCAAAAGTGGAGCAGACAGAGAGTCCGGAGAGACTCAGCAGAAATGGAACAACAGATAGCTGTGCTGAGAGAGGTAGAACCAGGATGTTTGTTTGTAGTGACAGTCGAGTGGGCAGCTGGCTCGTGTCTGGCACGCAACGTTTAGTGGTCAAGGATGTGGATAGCTATTTTCAGTCAAGGAAGTGCCGCGCCATTATGGTTTAGGAGATATTTTTAAAAAAGCATAACCGCAGCATCTTCGGATAATACTGTAGTTCTAGCATGCATGGCAGCAGACATGAAGCAAATGCTATGATCTTTAAGTTATTATGGCTATACATTGTATTTACCATCAAAATAAAATGCTTTAAAGTGGTAATTGCAACTTGACTTTACCCATGTTGTTTGTATTTTCCACAAGAAAGCTAACACCCAAACAGAAAGTAAACTTAAGGATGAGTTCATTTGACTTTGCAGGGGTATCTGACACGTGTAGCCATGTAATTGGCGTGAAATGATACCCACAATACCCTATGAACTGTGGGGCATGGATCCATACAGTCTGAGAATTCTCTCCTGGCTTCAGCGTTGAAAAGGCTTGGGAGTGATTCAGGAACATTCCCAGAACTAGGAATTGTGTGCAAGGTATGACTCATCCTTTTCAAATGATGTGATTGGTTGAGCTCCCCCCAAATGTTATCGTACTCATAGTGATAATGGCCATAGCACAGACCATGAAATCAATTCACTTCACCAAAGAATCTAGTTTCTATTGCATCATTATGAATAGTATTTTAGAAAATGACCATCTCTGTAGAATAAGCCATGGTAATGAAGTAGTACCTCGACAGTATTCACATCCACCTTATGTTTATTGACCATGTTGGTAACGTTAATCTATCTGATATTAACAAGTGGTAAGTGGCTCAGCTTTCATCGATAGCTGTGATCCACACACAGTGAGCAGCAATGAGGAAAAAATAACTAGGAAAACAAACTGAGGAACAAAGTTTACCTCTGGTAAGGTCACACATTTCAAACCAAGAGGAAGGCATGGAAAACCGGCATTTAATGTTTGGCCATTTTCTTCACTGCTCAAGCAAGTCCCACGGAGGAAGATGAAGAAGAAATATTCCCCCAAGACGTCCTGCTCCAAATAACTCTTACCTAGCCTTTTATCTTTATTAGGATCTTGAATTTAAGGGGAATGATTCTAAGAATATAGTTCAAATTTTGGAGCAAACATTTTCTCATAAGAATCTTTATGGATACAGCCCCTGCTCCGTTTGCAGAATGTCATGATATTATTGGTTGAAGTTAGTGTGGACCTGCTGACATGAAGTAGATCAACTCTAGTGGGGATAAAGGTTCATTTTCGGTCATCGAGATTTTTGTAAATAATCGTTCTATACTCCTTTGTGAATTACTCTAGCAGATGAGTAGGTGCAGGCCTCCGCAGCAGATGAAAGCTGCATTATTGTCACTCAGTGGACCAGCTGTGTGTCTTCCCAGTGTCCACACCAACAGTCGACAGATATAATAAACATCGGCTATATCCCCTCCGGACCGTTGCTGCTGACGACTTAATGTGTGTTTGTGTGTGTGTGTGTGTGTGTGTGTGTGTGTGTGTGTGTGAGAGAGAGAGAGAGAGAGACGTAAAGCTGTTGGAATTCCTTTGGTCAGACACATTAGGTGGCCAGGTGGCTCCACAGTCTGTCTCCCATGACTTTACCTACTACTGCTATAATAAACACTCTGAAAGCTTAGGTGTTTTTCTAGAGAAATATAGCCTACTTTTACCATGAACATTTTTATATTTGGACTTTTCTTCTGCACATGTGTTTGAGGATAGGAACGTAACTGAGTGCCCGTTGACAGGGGGGTTACTAAGGGGTATGTTGGACACAGATGGAGAAGGGGTTCGAGAATAGTAAGAATGGGGCAGTTGGTGCTTCAATACTTCCAATGGGAAAGACAGAATAAAAGACAACAGAAGATTTTTTTTCTTCCCATGACGAAAATCTGGAAGTGGCATAAAAGGAAGGAAAGAATAAGAAAACGAAGAAGAGGGAATTAAGCCAAAGACACAAGCCATAATTGAGGCATTCAGCAATTGTATGGGGGAAATGCAAATTCCCTTTGAGGGAACAACAGGAAGTAAAAAGCTCAGTTATCCAAAACAGTACAGCTGTGTACTTATATCCTCTTGCTATCAATTCTACTACTTTAAATCACATGGAACAGAACAGTGACTTAACTCAGTGGGTGATGAAAACACTGAATCCCCATTCACTCCAGACCCCGTCACTGTATTGGTACATACAGTGGTGGGTTTGTTGGAGCCCTGAAATAGAACCACAAGTCTGAAATACACTCAGATTTGAACAAAAGATGCGCCTCCGATGAACACAAAATCTCTATTGCCGTCAAAGCCGGCTGTAAAAAGAAGACATTCTAGACAAGGATAAAGACAGTTTTATTGCATGCAGCGCTCCCTGCCTCATCCCAGTTTTTGATTATTCCAACATGTTCAGCTGCACTGACACAGAACCTTGCGCAAAAAGACCACCATGAAATCATCAGTTATTGAGCTTCATGCTATCTGTCATTATTGTACATGGGGGAAGAAGATTGTTTGAGGTTTTTCTTCAAGCAGAAGGTTCACTGAGGGACGGTTGTGTATTTATTAGGGGTGTAACAATACATGTATTTGTATTGAACCGTTTTGGTACGGGACGTTCGGTTCGGTCCAGGGCTGTGCACGGGTGAGTTTGCGGGCCGGAAGTTGCGTTGCTTGTTTACATTCCGCCGCTACACGCGCAGCTACACGCGCAGCTACACGTGTAGCCCTTGTGCATCATGGCTACTGCTAGCGATAAGCTAGAGCTTCAAGACCCTCCCCTGTCGCTAAAGTCTCCTTGTTGGGAACACTTTGGCTTCCTGGTTAAATATTGCAACGGAGAAAGACAGGTGGATAAAACGAGGGCGGTGTGCCGACAGTGTTCAGCTGAGGTCGGGTACGTTTCTGGCAACACGACAAACATGCTGACTCATCTGAAACGGCACGTCCCGTGTGTAAATATCACCGCTACAAGAAAAAAACCCCACCTTAGTGCAAATGCAGCTGATGTCGGCATTCAAGCAGCCTCTCCCTGGCAATTCAGATCGGGCGAAAGCTCTAACAGGGGTCACCATCGAGGTGCCCGCGGGCACCAGGTAGCCCCCAAAGACCACATGTTCTAAAATGTTATCTTATTTTGTTGCTATCCTTTTTTAATCACTCTTCCAATTATATCGATTTGGAAATGACAATATCTTTAAAAAAATGTTTTTATAAAAGACATGTTTATACAGTTTAGGTCAATTCTGACCTATTCTAGTTCAAAGGTCAAAGCAAATTTGTCATTTCAGAAGAGTGTATCACACTGGTTGCCCTCCGTAAGAGTCAGGACCCATGAAGTAGCTCTCAGTGTCAAAAACGTTGGTGACCCCTGAGCTATAACAACAGCCATTGGAGTTTTTATAGTAGCGGATCTAAGACCATATTCAGTTGTTGAAAGTGCTGAATGAACAGGGATTCATGCTGGAACTGTTAGTGCTGCGTTTTACTTGTTGAAAAGTTTTGTTAAAAGCTGTTTCCAAGGAATTTATTTTTTTATAATATTTCATACATTTGTTGTTTATTTGAGAATATTATATTTAACTTATTACCAGGCAGCACTTTGCATTGCAGTGTATCGTTACACCCCTAGAATTTATTTTGCATGTTAAGTGAAAAAGGGAGATTGTCCGTGGTTGTAATGTCATGCTCATTTACAATCTTGTTAAGAAAGATAACTCTTTACTATTGCATGGTTATGAAAATGAGTCAGATATCAGTTTAAACATGCTACTGCTTTGTCAGGATATAAAAAGTATACATTTTAAAACTTTTTGGTGTACTTTTTGTGTGTTAAAACTATACAATGCCTTTGAGAAATACTTTAACCAAGCACCGGTTTGACAAATTCTGATGATTTCACATTCCTTTCAAATACATTAAAATTGAATGTTATTCCACAAAAACACGCTGGACGGTTCCAAATCATTTATTCTGCAAACCTACTCCACAAACATTTGGCAAAAATCCTGATTAATTGCTGCCAAAGTTATTTTTTGTCTCCCTCAATTTAGAGAACATTAGGCATAATTTTTCCAAACAGTAGAATGTAGGTCACACATGGTCAGTGGAAGATTCATAGTTTCCCAGATGGGGCCTGAATCCAAAGGTAACTTCCCAGGTCTAATCACTACCGGGAAGATATAGGTCCTCCAATGAGCAGGTTTAGAAAACTAGATGAAAGACAGGAAAATCAAAAACTAAACAAAACCTGCTACCTGAGAGCCATTCAACAGCAGAGACTCATTATGTGTCTAGACTGAGAGTGTCCAATTGAAAGGAACAATGCAGGATACGATTTATTTTCATGATGGCTTCAACTAGATAACTATTGAGACAGTCTGAATGCATGTTTTTAACAAGTATGTCAGCCAACACACAGCCAGTCTGCTTGTGGGAAAGTCTCCCGCCAGCGTCGTCAGCTGCTGGCGGTTTGGGGTATTTCAGGACGTCCTGGGTTTTACTTCACATGCTTCCTACCATCAACTCAGCAAGAGTGTGAAGGCTGCTGTGGTCAAATTGGGTGGAGAAATGAGTGTGTGTGGGTCAAGATTTGAGTTCAAGTATTTTCTCAGCCATTAAGACAGAAGAGCACATTGCTGGGATTCTCATTATACAGATTTACTGCATTTCAGGTCCTGCGATGACCCGTTTTGTGGATAATAATATTTTGGGAGTGTGGCTATCAGCACTGTAGTGTAGAACCCTTTACAGCAGCCAAGTTCATTCACCTGAGGGCTGTTTTTCCAAGCTTCAATCTGTTTTCAAAGGATTTTGGATGGAGTAGCTGCCCTTTTATGAGGTCTGAAATGCCTTGGCCTCACATGTCTTCTTAAGAATGTGAAGCAGTCTGAAAAAAATGTGTTCAGTTTCTCAACACAGGAGCGATGCTGGTCCTTTGTGTTAAGGTTCAAGTTAGCTTTTGTGATTACATCGGTTTATTACATTGAATTGCTGGTATGAATGCCCAGTGAAGAATAAAATTCATCCTTATATTTGGAGTTCATCAAGATTACTTTTACAGCTTGCTACAGTGACGCTATATATTAGCTGCTGTTCATTGCCAACTCAACCTTTGCAGAATGACTCTGCCTACCTTTGCCCAAATTTGACTTTAAATTATTTTCCGCTATTTCAAACTTCAACATCTTCCTTGTGTTCATTAAATTACAGATTGGAAGGTTAACAGTGTTGGTCAAAGGGAAGGCTATTGTTTTTATTTTCTCAATTCTCACATCATATGCCTGAACTGCATTGAATCAAGCATTGAAAAGAAAATTGCGAACCTTTTGTCAGATCTTGCATCTATCAACATTTTGTAATAAAACGCCACAAGATGTGCACCAATATGCATTCATGGAAATACAGGTACTAGCACTACAATGTAAAATGTATCACTCTGTATGCATTTCCCTTGTAAATGAGTTGAATATTGATAGAAAAAGTGAGGCCAGAGCATTGAAAACATTTGACCCCTTGGTGATAATGTGTAATGTGATGAATGTAAGTGGAAACTGTGCAAAAGGTTTGTTAGATTGAACCGAATTATACAAAGTATGACAGAATTTCATGCAATAAAGGTTGAGCCCTCTGAAGCCATTTAGGGACAGAATCTGGTTGGGAGGAGGAGAACCTCCGCCCGTTGTTTTCCTACAATTAGCTTTATTTAAACTCTAACCAGCATATAATCAGGGAAGCCACAGTGATAACTATGGACTTTACATGTTTCGCCCCTCTCTGTCTGGCTCTCTCTGTGCAGTGCATATCCTTCCGGCCACCAAGGCCAAAGAAAGCTTATGGACCTTGTTTGAAGGTAAGTCCTCACATTTATAGTGTGTTTGAGAGTGTGTATGTTTGGGGTAGATTGGCTCTGTCTTGGCAAGCAAAAATAGCCCAACCCAAAGGACACACTGGAGTCCTTCAAATAGCTTAGTAAAACATGTATTTTCTTTCCTTCTGATTTTCTCCATGTGTGTGTGTGTGTGTGTACACTGATGCAACGGGGCAGACACTCCACTTTGCAAGCTCACAAACATTTTTGTGTGTTTCAGATGTTTACCTTTGCGCTGTGTTGATCTGCTCCATGGGCCTGCTGTGCATGTGTATGTTCACGGTGACAGTGACCTGTCAGTGCATACAGAGAAAGCAGAGGTTAAAAGGTCAGCAGCCACAATCACCATTGACAGACCATAATCTCCATCCATCTTCTTCATTGCCTTGTTTCTGTTGTTCCACCCTCCTGACTGACAACTGCAGAACAAAGTCAATTATAGTTAGCATTAAACTTGAGATTTATTTCTAAATGAACTTTCTTTGCAGATAATTACTACTTGGTCAAAAGCCCCCAGAACAGGTAAGGCTCCAGCTATCCATTGACCTTCCATGCATACACTTTGCGTCCAATATACAAAGGTGTAGCTAGTTGCAAATAGTGAGTTAATGACATCACTCAGTTCATTACATATTTAAATATATATACTACTCGCATTTTGGGGTTACTTGTGTGAAAACTAACTCTGTTCAAGTCAACATGATAATATCGCATTGGCGCAATCTCATTCTAACGCCATTTAAAGAAAAATTAAAATAGATCCATTTTGACCATATGAGTTACACCTAGTTCATGTTGCAGCCTGAATGTGGGCAGCATCACATAGCTTTAGCATAGCCTTAGTCAACTTAAAAGCAGAATCACTGAGTCGTAAACATGTTTATTGTACGAGGAGTCCTACAGATGACAGTGGCAGCGTTCAATGTAAACCACATTAATTGCATCCTTTTTTAAATGGATAGCAACCGTAGGCCGGTTTACATTGTGTGATGTAAGTAGGGTTGCAGCCACTGACCAAACATATGAGCCGTCACACTATTCTCTCAGATAGACATCTAGTATAAAACCAGGACAAAACAACCAAATGATTTGCAATTCACATCTGCAATTGCCAGTAATGGTGATTATTCAACAACGATGCTGTCCATCCAGTATAAAACATGCTCTTAATGATATTATTTCACTTGAAATGCTCCGATTACACTCATGGCTCTAATAAAACAAAATGGAAATGTCCAAAACAATCACACATTGGTGGTCCCATTTTATTCTTTGTAGCTCCGGGGAAACAGTCACCAGTGTGTCTCCTGCCCTTCCTAAAAAGGAGAGGAGATACAGGAAGAAAAGGAGCCGGGACTACCAGGAGGAGATACCACCAGAGATTCCAGCAAAAGGTGATCACAACACAGTACCGAGCATACATTCGCCTTCCTATTTGCTTCTATAAAACTGTAATTATTAGTTAGTTGAACATGAGCTGGAATAGCTGAACAGCAATCCAGCGCGTGTTTCAGTCTTGCCTCTTTGAAGATTGAAGATTGAAATATGCTGTCGGTCATCCACCCCCATCCAGTCATAAACCGTCGTTATGGATTTTTCGCCTGAAATTTACAGAGAAAATGTTCTCACTCCCAAAACACCACATCTCAGTCACTTCTTAATTAGTATGTTGAATGTAATGCATCAATCACATCAATGTCCTGACCCCCCTCCAAACCCTCACACACACATCCCATAGCAAATCATTGCTGCAACTGCATATGGTGATGACAGAGAACTCCTCCAAGGGGTTTTAAAGCCTTGTTTTTCAGGCCTGAATCTGCTGAGTGTTGCTGCTTGGTACCACCAATGCTCATTTGTCTTCCCTCAAATAGACCAGTCACTCAAGAAGTAGTATCAGATTTTATGTTCAGTAATCGCCAATGGAATCCTCAGGGCTAGATGTTTATGTGCTAGGTCTGCTGTCTAGGTTGTTCATATCCATTCTTTGTCATTCTCTGGACTCTGTCAAAGACACTAACTTTAGTTTTCCCCCACTGCAGCTCCCATTGGGGAGAAAATACGAAAACCCAAACTTTTAAAACCGCAACCCCGCAAGGTCGTTTTGGTGAGTACAAATCGCACAGTTTCATCCATGGTTTACTCCAGTCAATAGTGTTTACTGATCTCTAATCAGTTGGAAAGTACTCAGATATCAGCGCAATGTTTGTATTCTCTCAAAAGTGCAGCACATAAATGGATTGTTACATAGTAGTTACAGCCCAGTGCAGTCATTGTTCTATATACAGACAACCATCATGTGGCAGGAATGTCTGAAGTTAAAGTACCACAAACTGTCATGGAGTGAAATGATGGAAAATTGGTCTTTGGTGGCATGAAATGTAATTGAATTCTTAGCAGATTTATTCCAAAAATACTGAAATGGCGCTTTTCCATTACATGATACCGGCTCTAGTCTACGTGTCTCTATTCTACTCGTCCTGTTTCCAAGAGTACCCTCTCAAGGTGGCTGGTCGTCGTTTTGATGCCGCCCAAAGCTGCCGTGACGTCATCTTCAACGTGACATCTCTCCATTCTGGAGTCCAAAGCTTCTGTTGGAGTAGCTTGTAGGCAAACGCAATCAATGCAAAGTCATTGCAATAAACGCCAGTGTCACGTCGCTTTAATATGTTTGGACGATTGTATTCGTCTGAATTATTTGGCGCAGTGTGAGCACAGCACACCATTGACGTTTGTTTCAGTCAGGTTTCAAGTCACGTTTTACCACCTACCTTTTTTCGGCGCCAAAAATAGTGGTATCAGGTACAACAAAGCTGAGTAGATCCAACACTGCAGTGGAAAGGTGCTATCAAGTGACATCTGTACAGCGCCTGCTCATTTACTAAACCAAAAGGAAACCAATGAAAAAAAGAGTATAGGATTAACTTCTACCGGTCTAATTTATTCTTTTAGCTAACCGAACATTCGCAATCAATTTTGCTCACATGACACTGGAGTCGCTTTGACCAAACTGCCACATCTATTGCGTCTTCAGTCCTGTAATTAGCCTAATGAAACTTTACATGAAGTCACTCAATCTTTCATTCTCTAACCACTGATACCACATCCCTCCTTTGCCCCGACCCGTCTCCTCTGCTGTTATTACCCCACCCCCCCCTACCCCACCCCACTTATCTGTCTCCGAATCTGCAGCCGAAAATTGTGGAGGAGAATCTGACGTACGCAGAGTTGGACCTGGTGAAGCCGATTCCGGAAGCCAAGGCATCATGCAGCGGCACTGTGTACGCTCAGATACTGTTTGAGGAGCAGCAGCTATGAGAGGACAAACACACACACACACACACACACACACACACACCACTAATAACTGTGCTTGATGTAAATAGTTTATTTATAGTCTGTATTTTCTATACTTTAAACCTTGTCTCAAAATTATAAGGACTTTGTATGAATAATGTGGTGTGATATACCTTTTTGTCTAAGATAAATACTGTATATGCAGGAAAAGGGATGGTTTTGTACAGGAAAACTAAATGCAATTGTTTTCTTTTGCACACATATTTTATCGTGTAGCTGAAACTGAGGAAGAATTTTGAATTTTTTTGTAGATCAGCTTTGTCCATGAACGACAATCGAAAGAGGAACTGCCAGTTTAGATATGTATTACACAAATGCAGTAATGCTAGATGCTACATGTAGGTATCAGTGCTCTCTCGATGTACCATAACAAAGATATTACTCCCTTTTTCTACTAAGACAAGAAAGCATGTCAAATATGACCCAAATGTCAAACAAATAGCAATAATTCTGGACAACTGTGAGCAAAAGAGTGCCTTCCTGTGAGGCCTTCACATTCCAGTGTGATTTGAAAGTCTGTGATGTTTCCTCTCTTTTACTTGTCGGAACACGACATTTGAGCAGATTTATGAAAGAAAAGAAGAATAAATCAACAGCATCTGTTGTTGTGAGTGCGAGTGTATTCCAAATGTGACTCGCTTGTGCCTTCAGTGCCACAACATCTGCGGCCCGTCTGTTTTGTGTGTGTGTGTGTCAGGACTACAGTTTACAATGACCACGACTCCTGAGAGTTGATATTAAAGTAACGATTAGCCCCCCAACATCCCCCACAGGCAACCATGTGAGACCATGCTAGACCTTTCATCCACTGCCAACACCAACTTAACAGGCTATTAGTGACACAAACATACATAAACCAGTGGAGCTAAATGGGAGCTAAAACCCCGACCCCAAGATGGCACATGCCAAAAACTGCAAACTATGATACCTGATTCATAGCATATCTCATAGTTCAGATTTCTCTGAGTCGGTTGTGCTGTTTTGCAGCGAGATAAGAGTTCATCTGCCGCCCCCTCCACATACATTCGCCACGGTCTCTTTGCTTTCTCACTTTCCACAAATCCGAGCGTGAAAGTGCTTTGGTCCATTTTTCCACTCAACGATCCTTTTTGGATTCCAGGATGGAAAAGCAACACGAGCTTCGCAAACACTGAACTTGAAAGCCAGACACAAAGGCACCGCATCCCTCCTTTTCCTTCAAAAGTATCTTATGTGGAGTTGTTGGAGCGCTTCAAACCAGCTATTAATCTCTTAACCGGTAGTATGAAAGAGTATTTAGTCGTTCAAATGGGATTATGTCACCCTTCTGTTTAACAAATTGTGTGTATTTACTCATTTAACTACTTAAAATGTGAAAACGGTCAAGTAGGTAGAATTCTAACAGTAGTAAACAAACAAAACAAAAAAAACAAGATTTGTATTGGCCACATCTATGCTGAACAGCTGATCGGGTTCACAATGAATAAACAATGAGACTAAATTGGATTTCAAGCTAAAACTTCAATTTATAGCAAAGTCTTACAGCAAGTCTGTGGCTGTGGACATTCTTTTTCTCCCCCTGCCCATATATTATTACCTTTCAGTTCAAAGCACAGTTTGAATATGGGTGTCTCGTTATCCTCTGTATATTTCGGTTGTACAGTGTGCTATTTGCTACATATGAAATGACTCAAAGTGACCCTTTCGGTGGTGGGCAAAAAGAAAAAGTTTCAAAATGCCCTCAAAACTGTGAAATGTAAAGTGTCTTCCAGACCACGGTGTCCTTAATGGGACTCCGCTAACCAGAACCATGTGTGTGAATTGTGCCTCTCTGCTCGGTTTTCTCTCTCTCTCTGCCTGCCACTGACATCTGCGTTCATCAGACATTCCAGCATTTTGGTTTGTGTTCATTTTGTACATTTTGACTCCGCTTACGTGGACCATGAAGTGTAATAAAATATGAAAGTGGATTTAACAAAGGTCTGGTTTGTTGTTGAGAAAGTGCTTATCAATCAAGGTCATGAATTTTCCTCCAATATTTGGAAGGAGAAAAAAAAGTCAGCTTTTACTGAGTAGCACCCACTTGAAAAGGCAAATTCGAGCAAGCAGATGAGCACCATATGAAAGTGCAACTAATAAAAGCACTGCAAAAAGTAAAACACAGGGGAAGTGAGCTGTGTGCACAAGATAAAGGGCAATTTGGCATGGGCCTTAAAACAACAACTCTAATTGTTAGATGGAGTGTGATGATTGAAAGAAAAAGGTGACTTGAGCCAGGGTGTAACGAAAGAATGTGTGTCTAAGATGAAAACAGCTTTTTACTCAAAACACCAAAACATCTGATGTCATCAGTAAAACAGCCAAACATAACCCATTGTTAAAGTCAACACCCTAGTGTGTCTCAACACCAACTATTGTCTCCGGCTTGCCAGTTCATAAAAGTACAACTCATAGTAAACTCACGTGTACAAAAAAACACATTGTTGCTAAAGATTGCCCCATCAGACAAAAATAATAACATAATGACGGGCTTGAGCAAGTGGAAATCATAGGAAGTAGGAATTAGATCAAGGCCGCAAACTGGAGATCTGGCCATTGTCCGGGGGTCAGGCGGGTGGGGGCAGATACCGGAAGCTCTGTTTTACCCTGGAAGATCCATTGCCTCCTTCCTGGTTGAACCAAGTGTGCTGCTGCAAGCTGACACCTCTAA